>JAOTQR010080001.1:0-10162 GCA_025774065.1 Solanum ossicruentum
AAAATATAGTGCGACTGTTTCCGGATGACCCATGATGAGCGTCGAAAGTTGCATTGACTAACTGCTACTTCACAATTTAAAGAAGCGTAGACAATTTAAAGAATCATTTTTCTTTATTCCATCATATCCCAAAGCCAAAAAATAGTGAATTTTTTGCTCCATCCGAGATTGATAGAAAGAGTTCAAAAGGCAACAACAGGGAAAAATGCTAAATGACAACAATGTCCTTAAATCAGCTGGCCAAGCCAAAGGTTTTTTTGACTATAAAAAAAAGGTACAACCTGAAAAAGACTTAGTGTTCAAGAACAACTATGCCGAAAATAAAGGAAAATCTCAAAATGCCTCTAACCTAGAGTAAATATAATAGTAGCTCTCTATAAGGAGTATTTAAACTTTAATTATAAGTGCCATGAACTTTTAAAAGAAATAATAAAAGTCAAATATAAATATTAAAGTTCAGCTACTAATTATATTTGAATTTCAACACAAGCATTGCATAACAAGCTAGTCGCGATACTATTAATTAATCTGCACTTCTTTTTCTTGTAATATATTAGTCTAAAGTCGTGGCTGTTATACTAACTAATTTTGAAATAGATTAAACGTGTTATTGACATCTGCAAGAATTTAATTTATTTAGTTTCTACTCATGTGATTTTGTTTTAGTTTATCTAGACATAATCCTTTTTGATTCATTAAAATTTATCGCAAACAAACTAGCATATCTAGTGGGATTAAATTTATTTTTCATCTCTCCTCTCAATATAAATTAGATCTGCAAATTTGAAGCCAACAACAATAAAAAAGACTAAGTACTTCAAGTCTTACCTTTGAGTTTCATCAAGTCTACACTTTGAGTTTCATTGAGTCTACTCTCGTAGACATAAATTTTATAGGACTCTACAATATAGTTCTATTTTAGCCAGAGTTTCTCGAAAATTGCTCTATCCTAAAGCTTAATTTATGCTTATATAAAAGGTATTATATTCTCTTGAAAAGCATGAAATATTCGTTAAGAGATCAAAGTATGACTCAAGGAAGTCCAAATCTTTTTAAAAGAATCAAGGGAGTAACAGATTTGTACCCACATTATTTACAAATAAAATTGTGTTTCTTCATATTTTATTTGTCACTGTAATTTATTATCTATCACATTAAAATTTGTTATCACAAACATGATATATTAATTTTGTTCTTCATTTATGTCCATGATGTTGGGCAACCATAACATAATAATGACTTCAAAATTCAAACAGTAACAGTAAATCCAGTTTACATTGACTCTATTGAAATGAATATTAGGTCCTTTTTTTTCGTACATATTGTATATGACTAGAAAAGAAATAAAGATTACATATTTTACCTTTATCAATCATCCAATTGGATTAATTGTTTGGCTGACAAGCAAATCTACTAGCAAAGAAATGTAGATTAACAAACTAATCAATCGTTGATCAAGTATATTTATAAATAAACTAATCTCATTAGTATTTGCCAGGTCAATATGAGGTAGGGTTAGGAACTTAAAAAACAAAAAGTAAAGTTTCCTAGAAAGTGTTCATTACGACTTTGATTACACAAAAAACCTAATTAAGTGACATAATTTGTAAATATTCAATAAATATTTTATATATAAATTTCTTTTAAGACTATTTTATCCTAAATCTAGCTCAAGTTTAAGAAAAAAGGATAACTATTTCATCGAAAGGCATATAGAATAAATATCCCATGAAGTCTTAAATATTCACAAAAAGCTTAAAACATAAAATATCGTCGTTCTCAAAGATTTATGCTCAATGCTATGAAAGCTAAGTTCATATCATCCCACGTTTGAAAAATATACTACTTCTTTCGTTTCGTAAAGAATGATGTACGTTGCTTTTTGATATGTTAAAAAAATGAATCATTTTTTTCTGGTAAATTGTTAATTTCAACTTTTTATATGTTATATTTCTACCACAAAATTAAAAGACATCTTTTTTAGAAAAAATGGAGAAATGGTGAGGAGATTACAATGTGAGGAATTAAACCATCACTAATAAAGTGATAGTTCAGGTAATCAACCAATTAAGCTACCAATACTCACATACATTTTGATATATTTAACATAACTTTAATTTCGGATCATAATATTGAAAAATCTTCTTTATTTTTTAAAATTTCGACCCAAGTTAAATTAAATTATTCTTTTTTAGAGGAGTACTAATAATAGCGAGAAAAAGCACAAAAAAAAATAATTATACTCATATATTTATCAATAAAATTATTATATCATCATATTTTATTTATAATTATTGCAATTAATTTTCATGACTTTAAAATTTACAGCAACCATGACTTGCTATAAATAGCCTCTAATTAAAATAATTTACAAGCATATTTACTATGGAATTACTCATTCTTGTGCCCATTCTCTGCGTTGTTCTGATACCGATTTCGGTCATTTTGTGCGGCATATGCCTCGGTAAACTCCGGCGGGATAAGGATAAAGCTCGAGAAAGCGATGTGGAAATAGGCAATGGGGCCCGCGGAGTAAGAGACGGGAATTTGGTTGTTTTAGCTGGCGCCGGAGCAGCTGCCGTCGCCGGTGGTGTAGCGGCAGCAACAGTGGTTGGTACCGGTGATAGAGACAAGGGTAATAATAACAGTAGTGGTGGTTGTGGTACAGCAGCAACTGGAACCAGTACAGATGCTGGTACGTCCCAGGGTTGTTGTTGTGGTGGCAGCGGTGGTGATGGAGGTGGTTGCGGTGGTTGTGGCGGTTGTGGTGGATGTGGCGGATAATTTGAATTAATTTGTAGTTGTGAATTTTTGTTTTGATTTTTTACCATCTGTTCTCTATCTGTATGTTGTAAATGGAAGATTAATGTGTAATTATTATTTTTTCTAAAACTCTATTGAGCATGAAATTTTATTTATGAAATAGTATTTAGTATATTAATATGCTATTGCAGGTTATCAAGTAATTGTTAGTAATTTTTATTTATTTGTTTTTTAATATTTTAAAGATAAATAATATAAAATTATTATTTTTTCTTTCATCTCTATCTTTTATATGTTTCGGCTACCATCTCGCTTTGGGAAATAGTTTAATCATTTTCTCTTCATGGGCTTCTTTCATCATTATCTGACTATCTTTTTATTAATTTTTTTCATTCGCTTCTTTTATTATTATTGGACTATCTTTATTTTTAATTATTTTGTAAGCATATATATTTTCTCTTTCATTATGTAATTTTTGTGTACTTTTCTCTCGATCCATAGCAATTATATATATATATATATTTTAAATATTTTGTTTATATCCATAATCAAGCGTAACTTATTTAGATAGATTTTTTTTATCATTATTTCTGAGATTTATTTGCTATTTTTTCACGATATTAACTGTTTGTTTCATTTTTTACTATTGTATTTCCCATAAGCATTAAAAAAAACCTCTTAGATCCTTCCCTACATTTTTCATCTGTGTCAAATTACATATTATATTATAATTATTATATAATTGTGAAAGTAATGAATTAAATTTTCTTGAAAAAAAATAGAAGATGAAAATAATTTGAAGACAAATATAAGGAATAAAAAGAAGAAAAAGAGAAGAACCGCAACAATTTCTTCTGTTGCTATTATGGCAATATCTACGATAAAGAGAGAGTGTTAAGGAGTAGGAAAGAAAATAATCAAAAACTAGAAAGGAATTTAGATTACACTAGTATAATCATAATTCAAATTACCTTTTATTTTTTTCTATATTTATAATTATAATTTATTTTAAAATATGAAAATATTAGTTGAAAAAATTATGATAATTATATGATGGCATAACACTTCTTGTACACAAAGAGACAATGTGCCAAAGTTTAGCTCTTTTTAATATGCGGCTAAAGATATAGTTATTTATCGGGTGAAAAAGATGTTGAACGATGAAGAACTGGAAAGTATGGACATGTAAAATGCTTGAACTATAGTGAGCTACTTTAAAAACAACCTATTGTTACCCTAATATGTTTATGTTAACAACAATAACAATAGCATATTCAACGAAATCTTGTAAGTAAAGTCTGAGAAAGATAAAATGTCATGACCTGAGCCTATACCCTGGATGTGGCCGGCACTCAAAAACCATTTATGGTCCCAAGCGAATCACTTGGTTTGACTACTTACTCGGCGGAATACATATACATAGTAGAAAAAGGCTATTAAAGCATCAAACTAACTCATGAATAGACTGAATAACTGAATGTAAAACTTTAAATACTGACTGAATAAACTGAAGCTAAAATACTAACTCACAGTCCATGGAACCTCTACTACAAATGTCTGAAAGCATTACTGGGACAGGGCCCAAGTAGCCAGAGCTGAAAGTAAATACTATAAAGAAACATAAATCATAAAATCTCGGAATGAGAAGAGGTCTCACCAAGAGTCTGAAAGCTGGCAGGTTCTCAATGAAACGGTTGCTGAGAAACTCTGTTACCTGCGTTTGCATTATAAAACGATGCAGGTCCTAAGGACGCCAGTACATGGAATGTATAGTATGTAAGATGGCCAAAACATTTAATAGGGATATCATAATGCATTTCAAGATGTAATCAGAATTCATAAGCGAAATGACAATAATCATAAGACTAGTGTGCTAAAAATAACATGTTGAAAATTGATAAGTGAAAACTTAGTTTCTTAGCTTGGGGAGTTTCTCTAACCGAAAACCACCATTATGAACTTCGTAGTGATACAGCGTCTTGCCCACGCTGCCAGAGCCGTCCCATACTTTGCCAAGGTAGGGAACAAATACTAGGGGAGTGGATCCATCTCTAAACTGGGCATCTCAGTGGCTAAAGAGGAAGGTATTGTAGTATAATCCTATCCTGTGCTCGTTATATAGTTTATGAGTTTGAGTAATTTATTCTACTCTCACCCACATCAGTGCTCAATACTACTCCCAAAATACTTTATATAACTCATACTCATATGATCATAAATTCTTGAAATCCGGCTTTCTTAGGGACTTAACCCAACTTACTACTTAGTTTTTTTAACTGAAATCTTTAACTTTACTGTAACTATTATCTTTATTACTTTCAATCATGCAAGATTATCCCGCTAAAATATCAAGAAAATCTTCAAGAAAGCCCTTCTTTAACTTGATTTAACTACTCATAAACTAGTTTTTTCTTTTCTGGATAAATTTCAAGGTTTTCAAGAAATACATCTTTTACAGAAAAAGTTGTACAATAATACAACTTTATACTACAATTAGGAAGAAGACATGATTTCATATTAAAAGAGTGCATAATCCAACATCTAGATGGAATTTACTCATACGAGATGAAAATTCTTAAATCTTACAGTTCAATTGGAATCTTGTATGAAATTGGGGGGAATTTAAATCCCAAAATAATAATAATATAAATTTTAATAGTCCTTACATAAACGAAAATTGTCTCCTCTTAAAAACGAAAACTGTCTCCTCTTAAAAACGAAAACTGTCTCCCCTTAAAAAAACGAAAATTGTCTCCTCCTGCACTAGTGCATAACGGTACTAGTTCTTTTTAGTATTTTTTTCATGAATTTCTCACTTTTCGTAACTTTTTGAGAAAAATCAAAGTGTGGTTCCGCGTCCACTCCGCGTTGCGAAAGGGGCGGAACCCCAACTGTTTTGAGCTTTCTTGGAAAAAATAAATTTGTATTTTTTCAAATTTTTGTCGAGTCGAAACATTTTCCGATTTGCTTTTTCACATTGATCGCAAATTCGATCTCGAATTTACAAACGGAGCAAGGAAAATCAAGTTACGCGTAAAGCTAATTCTAGGGGCATTTTCATCATTTCACGAGGATATTACATAAAATGTACGCAAAACTTATCACTACATAAACATGTCATTTTCCACAGACAAAATTAATTATTTGGCTGACATATTTTGTCAGAGATTACATTTTCTGTTTTTAGGCTTTCATCATAAACAAGATTAATTCTTTGGCTGACACACAAATCGAATTAGCAAGAAAGGTACTTAAATTGTACTCCTATTTTTGATAATGTACATAGAATAATAAACAAATCTCATGTCAAACATTTGTCGTGTCAGACATAAGCTCGGATTCAGGAATTAAATAATGAAAAGAAAAGTTCTGACAAAGTGTTGGTGATTTGATTTATTACAACTTTGATTACATAAAAAAATTTAATCAACAATACTATATTTGTATACATTCAGTAAATATTTTAATACAAATACAAAGCTTTTCAAACTCTAAACCTGTGTTAGGATTTTTCATAAAAGAGGCAAAATTTCTCAATAAGCATCTGGATTATTCCATCAAGTCTTCAATATACAGAAAAAAAATTAAGACATCAAATATTATTTTTTTCAAAATAAATTATTGTTAGACATTTTTGACGATTAAATATATCATGATACTTCTGAATTTCAGAGAAACTAAATATATATGAAATAAAAAGCTCGAAGTAAGCGTTGATGATTTGATTTAAGGATTATGAAGAGCCAAAAAAATTACAACTTGAGTAAGTAAAATAATAAATAAATGGGCTATGAACTTCGTCAATGAGGAAAAAATAATACTTCCATTTTTTATTTTAATTTGTTCATCTAACATTTTTAAAAATATATCTTTTACTTGATAGATCTTTGATTTCGTCAATTTTTCATAAAATATATTTAAAAAATTATCGAATTAAAAAATGTTTTAGTACACTATAGGTATCTTTAATTTAATATAAGAAGATTCAAAACTTTTGTTTATTAAGATAAAAATCAAACAAATAAATTAACAGAATAAATAAATATCGTAATTGGTCGGTGGCTTGCTATAAATAGCCTCTAACTAAAATAAATGTGAAGCAAGCATATTTTATATGGAATTAATCTTCATTATTTTGACCATACTTGGCGTTATTTTCTTCCTCATTTCGATTATTTTGTGCGCAAAATGCCGCGCCAAAGGCCTGCAAGCTATGGATAAAGCTCGACGAGGCGATGTGGAAATAGGTAAGGCGTCCCACGGATTAAAAGACGGGAATATGGTTGTTTTGGCCGGCGCCGGAGCAGTTGCCGTCGCCGGTGGTGCAGCGGCAGCAGCGACAGTGGTTGGTAGCGGGGATAGAGACAAGGGTAATAATAACAGTAGTGGTAGTGGTGGTTGTGGAGCAGCAGCAACTGGAACCACTACAGATGCTGGTACTTCCCAGGGTTGTTGTTGCAGTGGTGGCGGCGATGGCGGCGGTTGTGGTGGATGTGGCGGTTGTGGTGGATGTGGCGGGTAATTTGAATTTATTTGTGGTTTTGATTTTGTTTTTATTTTTCACATTGTTTTAATTAAAATATAGTTATTTGTGATTTGAATTAATTTGTATGTTGTAAATTAATGTGCAAAGTTACTTTATTTTATCAACTCTATTTTACCATGAAATTTTACTTTCGAAATAGTATTTAATATTCGATTGTGTATTAGGGCATGCATTACTAATATCATGAATTTCTATCTATTAGTAATGCAATACTTTTAATGCATGCATTAGAATGGTTAAAGATTTGTAAATAAATTTTTATGTTATTTTTAGTACACCAAATCAAACAATACACAATAAATAATCTATGTATAATTAATACAAATATTATTACTGCAAGTATATATTACTAATACACTTTGGCAATATTTTTATACACACTACCAAATGACCCCTAATTAACTTGGGAAAAAAAAATGTAATATGAACAAAATAATTTTTTTAGAAAATATAAGAGAGTGTTGACAACTAAAAAAGAAAATAATAAAAAAAACTAAGAAGGAATTTAGATTACAGTATTTTAATTAAAATTCAAAAATACTTTTTACGTAATTTTTAAGTTTTCTTGAAGAAAAAACTTGAAGATGAACAAGAACTGCAACAACATTCTTCTAGTATTAGTTGTCATACTCATAGCAATATTTATGATAAAAGGAAGAGTGTTGAGGACTAGGAAAGGAAATAATAAGAAATTAGGAAGAAATTTAGATTATAATACTATTATTAAAGTCCAAATTACCTTTTTTCTAAACTTATAACTATAATTTTTTTGAAAAGGTGTAAATATTTCTGATGATTATTTTTAAAGTTGCTTGATGAGGTAAAACTTTTTGTTCATGCACCAAAGTTAAGCTCTTTTTAATTGTTTGGCTAACAAAATAGTTATTTAATTTATCGGGTGTAAAAGATATTGAACGATCAAAAACTGAAAATAGTGGACATGTAAAATGTTTGAACCCTAGGAGAAGGTCAACCACAATATTGACCTAACAGTTCAATGAGTAACATAAAATCTTGATTACGTTGACTTTGTTGATATGATTAATTATTAGGCCTTAATTTGTTGGGGGAATAATGTATATATGACTCAGATGTTACATATTCTATATTTGGTAATCCATCACCAACTTGATTAATTAATTGGGCTGACACACAAATAGAATTGGAAATTAAAAAAAGGTACTAAAATTTATAGATTAGTTAGATGACGTTAAGCATCTCCCAGGCCAAATAATTATATGAAATGAAAAGTTCCCAAGTAAACATTCGCGATCTGATCTAGTTTGACTGAACACAAAATTTAAGAAATATAAAACTTTATAGTGTTCTAAAATTATCCTTAATGAAAACGCACAACTTAAATCATTTTGGGAGTCACATTTGGCATTCTTTTAAGATCCATTTCAACCACTACTTTCTTCTTCATAGGATAAGTAGTAATATATTTACATGGTATATAGGAGAAGACATCTCAATTTTTCACTTGTAATAATTCTTTTACTTTAAATATTTTTGAGAATATCCCATGATTTATTCACTCACAAACTATATTTCCCAATGGAAGCAAAGCTTAAAGAAAAAAATGTTAGCCATCAAAATAAATCGTTATTATGACAAAAGAGATAAAACTCAGATGAGGGAAGAATGAATCGTCAATCTCTAGTCTGTAATTTATTATAGTAGAACTAATTTGTTCATCTTTCTTGTAAAAAAAAAAAAATTCGACAACTTTTGGACTAAGGTTTTGTATACTAAACATGGTTACAAATACTTTTTTTTTTTTCAGAAAACACACTTTAGGAGTTATAATACTTGTTCAAACGAGTTTTTAAGGTTGCAGTGGATGGGATTATTCCTCCCTTAACTAGAGGTTCTGAATTCGAGCTCTGGGTATCGAAAAATTCTTGGCAGTGTTTTCCTCTGAATGGGACCTTACACGGCACAGACTCCAATATGAGCATCGGATAACGTATAGAAACCCCCCAAATAAAAAAAAGGAAGAAAGGCTACCGATTAATTAGATGATATTAAGTCAGGAACATCCAACAGGCCAAAAATATGAGCTCAGATATCAGTATACAATTCATAATACTTTTCGAACTAAAAATTATATGAAATGATAATTCCAAAGTAAGCGCTGATGATTTAATTTAAGGATTTTTTATATATATAAATTACAAATTGAGTAGATAAAAAAAGTGATCGATCCTATAGGCTATAAACTTGGTCGGGGAGGAAAATATAATATTGCAATTGGTCGATGACTGGCTATAAATGGCCCTCCAAAATAGTTGAAAAGCATATATTTATACTATGGAAGACCTAACAACTTTTGCGATTGTATTCTGCACATTTTGATCATTTGTGGCGCTACAGACGCCATCGGGATAAGGAGAAGGAGGAGGCTATGTGGAGATGGACCGTAGTGGGGCCCACGGATTAAGAGACAGGAATATCGAAGGTTTTGTCGACACCGGACGAGCTGTTTTTTGAAGTTGGTGCAAAAATAGCTGCAATAGTTTTGTAACTTGTGATAGATAAGTGGATAATAATAATAATAATAGTGACTGACAGTCAGGGGTGAACAAGGGATGTCATGTGACACGATTTCGTAAATTTTTTTAATTAAATACACATATATATATAAAATAACTAAAGTTAAAATAAATCAAAGGATACACTTTTGAATAAAACTGGATATAGCTCGGGTGGTTTGAAATGCAAGCAGGTAGCTGGATGCCCCGGGTTTGAATCCCCTCAGCCTCTTTCTGACCCAGACGCCCTGGATTTGATTCCCTCTTGCAGCATTCATTTTTTACCTCCCCCCGCCCCCCCCCCCCCCCCCCCTCCCCC
>JAOTQR010080003.1:0-10158 GCA_025774065.1 Solanum ossicruentum
ATGGAAAACAACTACCTCGCACAATCTACACAGGAAGCCTCAGACAAGGAAAAGTAGAGAGTATCACGATAATTCGGGCTCGCAACCTATAATATTATTGTAGTAAGGGGTGAGTACCAAACACACGGTACTCAACAAGTGAACTACTAAACACAAATTTAAGTAATATAGAATACAGATACCTCCAACACTCCATCCAAACCCCCACAACTACAACTTGCATAAAATCAGCCCAGCCTAACAGTTCACAATGTACATACCATATAACTCAATAATTACACCAACTATTATATATCAAAAACACTTGGGATTAAGTGCATCTATCACAAGTGTCACAAAAAGTACACACATGTTTATAAATGATAATGAGGTGTAATACAATGCAATGCAATGTCAAACAAAATGATGCATGTCTGTCATACTGATACACACCGCTGTCTCACATTCCGGGACCCATGGGGGACTTCTAGTCTATATATCTGTCATAGCGTGTAACACGACCCTACAATCATAGTATCTGTCGTGGCGTGCGACACGTCCCTCGAATCATAGTATCCGTCGCAGCATATGACATAGCCCTCGAATCATAGTATCCGTCGTGACGTACGACACAATCCTCGAATCATAGTATCTGTCATGGCGTTTGACACGTCCCTCGAATATGGTACATCCTCTTTAATTCTCATTCTTTTTCAGTCCACAAAATACTTGTCACAAAAGTCAATGCAAATAGGCATGTTTACACAATAATGAGAAAATGCCTTATTTTAGTACAATGCACAGTTCACAACAACATAGTCTGGTACAACATCAACATTAACTCAATACCTCAAAATCATTCTCAACACCTCACACAAGAAGCACAAGATTCTACATACTTAACAAAGGTTAAGAAGTTCACTTGCATAATGTAAAGTCTCAAATCACGTCAATTCAGAAGCTTTTCCATTTCTATGACACTCCAATTTTCACCAAAATCTATTCAAATATAGCATCATAATTATATAATGAATCTAACAACACTAAAATCAATTAATTCGGGTGGAAAGGGTAAAATGCTCCAAAACTTTCATCGCAAGAAAATACTATCGGAATCTAGAAATTTATACATGAAAATGTTCCCCAAGTGATAAAAAATTTAGTGGCGAAAACCATTTCAAAAACAGAGCTAATATGAAGTAGAAATCGCATGACAAAATTTTTGGAAATAAAAACAATGCAGCAATAAGATCACAAATTTTACCTCAAACGATGCACCAAAATCAATTTCTAAAGTTCCCACGGTGTTCTCCCTGGTAAAATATACAATTTAGCCTTTTGAATTGCTCAAATCCTATCAAAATTGAGAGAGAAATTTTTGGTTAAAGTTTGGGGAAAATGTGAGGAAATCTGAAAAAATATGCAACAATATGCAGACTTAGAGGGTCTATGAACAGTTCTGCCACTTGGCAGAATCCTATTGGGCCATGTCACCCGCTCAAAACATTTTCCAGTAATCTGCAAAACTTAAATTCAATGCTCCGGCTTCATTTGGAGTCGGAAAATACACTTCATATATGAAATCTGATTGGAAAGGACATTCCGGACTTATTGGTATAGTCAAAATGCTCATGAGAGATCATTTTATTACAATGTCGGTCTCATTTCCCAATATCAAAAACTACCGAAGAGACCAAAAGACCCTTAAAAAGCCTCGAGAACTGAGAGAAAGGTCCTTCTCTACCAAACTCGACGTTCCGAATCTAATAGAAATATCAGAATTTGCAATTGAGGCCTCTTTGACCCAAAACCTGAGAATACTCATTTAAACTAGTTTCGGACTTAAAAACTCAAAATATTCTCAGAAGCTCTACAAATTGCAGTGAAACCATTTCTATCATTAGTTCGACCATCTAGAAATATTGAAATATTCAGAATTCCAATTCGAGCTTCCGAACCTCGACTGTTGACCGAAGTCAAACTTTGGTTTCAGTAACAACTAAAAATGCAACTTTTGACCTAAACTCTTCAGTTTAACTCCAAATTAAGTTCCGCAAGTTCTCCTAGACCAAATTTGGCAATCCGAAGCTGATGGAATCGACAAAATCATGATCCGGTAATTGAAACTTAAAACGGCTAGAAAACTCAAATTTTCCAACTTAAGCCTTTAAAAACTCTTTCATTTGCAAAACTCAAGCTTATCACCATACTTTCGAAATCTGACTTTTTAGCATTTAGCCAATAATGACTCAAGGCAACTTTTAAGAGAGTCAAAAATAGTAATTTGACTAAAAATACCAAATATGACCTTCAAGGTCATTACATCATCCACCGATAAAAATCATATTCTTCCTCGAACATAAATTAAAGGGAGTACCTGAAGTTCCGTAAAGGTGAGGGTATTTAGCACGCATATCTGATTCTATCTCCCAAGTCGCCTCTCTAACTGGACGGTTCTTCTATTGCACCTTCACGGATGCTCTCTCTTTATTTCTAAGCTTGTGAACCTGTCTATCCAAAATAGCAATAGGCTCCTCCTCAAACGACAAGTCTAAATTCAATGCCACCGAATCAAATAAAAATATGTGAGACTCATCGGGTACATACTTTCGGAGCATAGAGACATGAAAAACAGGATGCATGAATGATAAGCTAGGTGGCAAGGCCAGTTTGCAGGCCACCTATCCAACTCGCTCCAAGATCTAAAATGGGCCAATGAATTGAGGGCTAAGCTTTCCCTTTTTACCGAACCACAAAACACCCTTCAGAGGTGTCACTCTAAGCCAAACATGATCACGTAACATAAACTACAGGGCTCAAACCCTCCTATCCGCATAACTCTATTATTGACTCTGAGTAGCCAATAACCTATCCTGAATCATATGGACCTTTTCCATAACATCCCTAAGAAAGTCTACATCTAATGAGTCCATCTTGACGAAATCAACCAACCAATAGGAGATCTACACCGTCTACCATACAATGCCTCGAATGGAGCCATCTGAGTACTGGAGTGATAAATATTATTGTAGGCGAACTCTACTAAGGGCAAGTGTTGGTCCCAATAGGTACCAAAATTAATCACACAGGCTCGCAGCATATCCTCAAACACCTAAATAGTCCGCTTAGACTGTCCATCTATTTGACGGTGAAAGGCTGAGCTCATATCTAGTTGAGTACCTAGACCATGCTGCAAGGCCCTCCAAAAATATGAAGTGAAGAGTGTACCCCGATCAGAAATGATAGAGACAAGAACACAATGCAATCCAACTATCTGACTGATGAAAAACTCAGCTAACTTCTCTGTTGTACACTTGACCTTTATCAGAATGAAATAGGCAGACTTAGTCAATCGATCCATGACTACCAAGATAGAGTCGTAACTGCCCACAATAGTGGGCAAACCCACCACAAAATCCATAGTGATTCATTCCCACTTCCGTATAAGAATAGGCATCCTCTGAAATTCACCTCTAGGACATTGGTGCTCACACTTAACCTGCTGAAAAGTCAAACACTTAGCCACAAACTCTGAAATATCCTTCTTCATACCACACCACCAATAGTGTTGACTCAGGTCATGATACATCTTCGTTGCTCCTGGATAAATGGAATAACGAGTATAGTGAGCCTCCTCAAGAATCAATCTAATCAAATCACCTACCTTAGGCACATAGACTCAACCTCTAATCCTTAAAACACCATCAGGATCAAACACTACTTCCTTAGCCTCTCCTTTGGTCACTTTGTCTCTGATAAGGCATAAACTCTCGTCCTCAAACTAATGCTCTTGAATCTGGTCTATCAAGGAAGAACGAGCCTCAAGGAAAGCAAGTACACTGCCCTTATCAGAAAGCTATGACCTGACTAGGCCATTAGCTAGACGCTGAACATCCTTGGCCAAAGGTCGCTCCTCTACTCGAATGGTGGCTAGACTCCCCATGCTAGAAGTCTTTCTACTCAAGGCGTCAGCCACAACATTTGCCTTCCCCGGATGATATAGGATGGTTAAATCATAGTCCTTTAGCAACTCCATCCACCTATGCTGGCTCAAGTTTAGACCTCTTTGACTGAATATATACTAAAGGCTTCTATGATCAGTGAAGACCTCACAATGTACACTACATAAGTAATGACGCCATAACTTAAGAACAAAAGCCATAACTGCTAGCTCTAAGTCATGGACAGGATAATTCTTCTCATGAACCTTCAATTGTCTAGAAGCATAGGCAATCACTTTACTCCTTTGCATCAATACACCACCTAACCCCACTCCTGAAGCATCACAATATACTGTAAAGTCCACACTTGTCTCAAGCAATGTCAAAATGGGAGCCGAAGTCAACAAAGATTTGAACTTTTGGAAGCTCGCCACACTTATGAGACCAATGGAAGGCTTTATTCTTCTTAGTTAACCTGGTCTATGGGGCTGCAATGTAAGAAAACCCCTGAATAAACCATCGATAGTACCTAACTAACCCCATAAAATTACGAATCTTGGTAGCTGAAGTAGGCCTTATCCACCCTCTAACTACCTCCACCTTAGCCGGATCCACTCTAATCCCCTCCTTAGACACCACATGCCCTAAGAATACTACCGAATCAAGCCAAAACTCACACTTAGAGAATTTCGCATATAACTTTTCCTCTCTCAACCTCTGTAGTACTAGCCTCAAGTGACGAATGTGATCAGTCTTAGTTTTGGAATATACCAAGATGTCATCAGTGAATACTATCACAAAAGAATCCAAGTACGGACGAAACACCCTGTTCATTAGCTCCATGAATGCTGCAGGGGCATTAGTCAACCCAAAAGACATTACCACAAACTCATAGTGGCCATAACTAGTTCGAAAAGCTATTTTAGGGATATTTGATGCTCTAATCCTCAGCTGATGATAACCAGACCTCAAGTCAATCTTAGAGAACAATGCTACTCCTTGAAGCTAATTAAACAAGTATCAATACGAAGAAGAGGATATTTGTTCTTGACAGTCACTTTGTTCAGCTGCCAATAATCAATACACATCCTCATGGACCCATCTTTCTTTTTAACAAACAAGACTAGGGCACCCTAAGGTGACAACCTAGGACGTATAAACCGTTTGCTCAGCAAATCTTAAAGTTGCTCCTTTAATTCCTTCAACTCAGCTGGAGCCATTCAATATGGAGTGTGCCCAGCTCTAGATCAATAGGAAAATCAATATCCCTATCGGGAGGAACACCTGGAAGGTCAGTAGGAAACACATCGATAAAATCTTGAATCACTGGAATAGACTCCATAGAAGGTGGATCAACATTGGTATCCCGAATGAAAGCCAAGTAATACATATACCCCCTATCAATCAATATCTGAACATGGACGTAAGAGATGACTTTGCTTGGATAAGAACCACTATCACCCTTCCACTCAATTTTTGGTACCCCGGGCATGGCTAAGTCACCCTTTTTGCATAGCAATCAAGAATAGCATGATATGAGGAAAGCCAATCCATCCCTAAGATAACATCAAAATCTACCATCTTCAGAATAATCAAATCTACCCAAGTATCAATCCCAGACAAAGAAACAAGACATGATCGATACACTTGATCCACCACTAAAGGAGACCTACTGGTGTAGAAACATGAATGGGTACAGGTATATGATCACATAGCAAGTCAAATCCAAGTGAAAAGTAGGATGGCACATAGGAGTAGGTAGATCCTGGATCAAATAATACAGACCCAGATCGATGACAAACCGAGATAATACTTGTGATGACTGCATCAGAAGCCTCTGCCTCGTGCCTCTCTGGAAATGCATAGCAATGTGGTCCCCTACCACCTCCTGTCTGAGCAATGCCTCTACCCCCACTCTGTGGGACTATGGAACCACTTGCTCCTCTACCTAGAATACGACCACCTTTATCTGTCTGAGCTCTGCCTCGCCATCTGTATGGTGGTGGTGTCAGTGGTCTAGTCTAAACTAAAGATCTGGGATAGGGCCCACCTTGTCCCCCCGATAAGGGACACTATAGTATCAAGTGATCAAGATCTCCACACCCATAACAAAACCTCTGACTCTGGGACTAACGTGCGGATCCTGACGAACTACCATAACTCTCTCACCCTGTAGACCCACGATGTGTCTGACCACCCTCAGAAGCCGATAATGATACATGAACTGGTCCTCAACGCTGGGATGAGCCACCCCCTCTATTGAACCCTCTACCTCTAAATGAGGTACCAGAAAACTGATCGGATGCATGGGCCCTCTTAGGGTCCCCAAACTCTTCTCTCTCCATCAACTCTGCCTCCTTAGCAGCACTCACAACAGACTGGAAAAAGGCCCCATCTCTAGATACTCTAAACACTACCTGTCGAATAGAATAGGTCAATCCTCTCACAAACCTACAAACTTTCTCTGTCTTGTTTGGAATAATGGCTATAGCATGTCTAGATAACTGACAGAAATGGGTCTCATGCTCAGTGACTGATAAGTCATCCTTCCTCAGACTCTCAAATCTCAATCGACTCTCTTCCCTCATACTCCAATGGACAAATCTATCATAAAAAACACCAGAGAACATCTCCCAAGAAACTGTGGGAGATCCCACAGGCAAAGATCCTGAATATGTCCTCCACCATTCTCTGGCTGGCCCACGAAGCGGAAGAGTAACATATCGAATCCCGTGTGACTAAGCAAAGCGAATTGTATCCAACAACTCCCTACAAGTAGTCAGAATCTCATGAGCATCCTTTGTCCTTCCACCCTGAAATTGAGGTGAGTTCATCTTTCTAAACATCTCATAGCAGTGCTGCTCACTCTTAGTCAATGTAGCCAAAGTTGCACCCCGAACCTCAATAGCTAGTGCAGGATCAATCTCAACTCTAGTACCAACTGGTTTCTGCCCTACCGAATCATGGACCAGTGGAACATGATGCTGATCTGGGGTCTAAGTTCATCCTCCGGTTTGAGAACCACCTGACATGCCTCTTGTATTATTGTTCGGGCCAAAACTCTCAAGTACATTCAATACCCTCAATAAAGTATCCTGCAACAAATGCGAGGTTACGTGCTCCGAAGGAACCTGGTTCCCTCTAGGGTCAGCCGTAGGCTCTAAAGAGACCTCCCTACCATGACCTCTCGCTGGTGCTACTCCACGAGCACGACCTCTGGCTTGAGCTCTACCCCTACCTCTAACTGGGGACTCGACAATTGCCACAAGAGCTGCCTCACCTCTACCACTAGAAAATTAGCTCTAGTCCTTGCCATCTGTCAAAAGAACATGGGCATAACTCAGTACAAACGAACATAACCATGCATGATAAGAGAGAATAAATAAAGGAAAGTTTCCTAACAGTCTCCATAGCCTCTCAAAGATAAGTACAGACGTCTCCATACCGATCATTGAGACTCTACTTAGACTCAGGTTGTATGCACGTGAGACCTATGAACGTAGGTTCTGATACTAACTATCAAAACTAAAAAATGGGCGTGATGACACTCATCTTATGTCACCAAGACAAGTCAGCCTACAATCCAACTATAACGTTAAAATGTGAAATTATATAAAAAAATGAAAGTTAAATTGCGGATGATAAATCAACTTAATGAAAATCCCAGAAAACCTAGTTGTCACGTGCACAAGCTTCTAGTATATTACAATAGATTTGAAAAGAAACACAAGTATCAAATGATATTGTCTCAAGAATAGAACAAAATCATAAATAAAAGTAAGAAGTCAGCTGGGATGGGAAATAGCTACCTCTCACAATATCCATAGGAAGCTTCAAACAAGGAAAAGAAGAGAGTATCACGATAATTCGTGCTCCCAACCTACAAAATTGTTATAGCAAGGGGTGAGTACCAAACACATGGTACTCAACAAGTACACTACTAAACACAAAATTAAGTAATATAGAATACAGGTATCCCCAACACTCCATCCAAACCCCCACAACTACAACCTGTATAAAATTAGCCCAGCCTAACAGTTCACGATGTACATAGCATATAGCTCAATAACCATACCAACTATTATATATCAACAACACCAGGGATCAAGTCTATCTATCACAACTGTCACAAAAAGCACTCACATATTTATAAATGATAATGAGGTGTAATGTAATGTAATACTATGTCAAACAAAATGATGCATATCTGTCCTAGTGATACACACCTGCTGTCTCATGGTCCGAGACCCATGGGGGACTTCTAGTCCATGTATTTGTCGTGGTGTGCAACACGACCATCGAATCATAGTATCTATCGTGGCATGTGACACGTCCCTCGAATCATAGTATCCATCGTGGCGTATGACACGACCCTCGAATCATAATATCCATCGCGGGACTCGACCCTCGAATCATAATATCTATCGCAGCGTACGACACGTCCCTCGAATATGGTACATCCTCTTTCATTCTCATTCTTTTTTAGTCCACAGAATACTTGTCACAAAAGTCAATGCAAATAGGCATGTTTACACAATAATGAGAAAATACCTTATTTTAATACAATGCACAGTAGTTCACAACAACATAGTTTGGTACAACATCAACATTAACTCAATACCTCAAAATCATTCTCAACACCTCACACAAGAAGCACAGGATTTTATGTACTTAGCAAAGGTTAAGAAATTCACTTGCCTTATATAAAGTCTCTAATCACATCAATTCCGAAGCTTTTCCCTTTCTATGACACTCCAATTCACCAATATCTATTCAAATATAGCATCAGAATTATATAATGAACCTAACGACACTAAAATCAATTAATTCGGGTAGAAAGGATAAAATGGTCCAAAAATTTCATCGCGAGAAAATACCATCGGAATCTGAAAATTAATACATGAAAATGTTCCCAAAGTGATAGGAATTTAGTGGCGAAAACCATTTAAAAAACATAGCTAATATGAAGTAAAAATCGCATGATAAAGTTTTCGGAAATAAAAACAACGCAGCAGCAAGGTCATGAATTTTACCTCAAACGATGCACCAAAATCAATTTTAAAGTTCCCACGGTGTTCTCCTTGGAAAAATATACAATTTAGCCTTTTGAATCGCTCAAATCTGATCAAAATTGAGAGAGAGACCGTTGGTTGAAGTTTGGGGAAAATGTGAGGAAATTTGAATAAAAATTTGCATCAATATGTAGATTTAGAGGATCTGTGAATGTTCTGCCATTTGGTAGAATCCTATTGGGCCATGTCACCTGCTCACAACATTTTTTAACAATCTGTGAAACTTAAATTCAATGCTCCGGCTTCATTTGGAGTCAGAAAAATGCACTTCATATATGAAATCTGATTGGAAAGGACATTCAGACTCATTGGTGTGGTCAAAATTCTCATAGAAGATCATTTTATTCCAATGTGGATCCCATTTCCCAATATCAGAAACTACCGAAGAGACCAAAGCACCCCTAAAAAGCCTCGGAAACTGAGAGAAAGGTCCTTCTCAACCAAACTCGACGTTCCGTATCCAATAGAAAGATCAGAATTTGGAATTGAGGCCTCCTTGACCCAAAACCTGAGAAAGCTCATTTATACTAGTTTCGGACTCAAAAACTAAAAATATTCTCAGAAGCTCTAAAAATTGCAGCGAAACCATTTCTAGCGTTAGTTAGACCATCTAGAACTATTGAAATTTTCAGAATTCCAATTCGAGCTTCCAAACCCCGACTGTTGACCGAAGTCAAACTTTGGCTCCGGTAACAAAGAAAAATACAACTTCTGACCTAAAATCTTCATTTTAACTCCAAATTAAGTTCTGTAAGTTCCCCTAGACCAAATTCGGCATTCTTGAGCTGATAGAATTGACAAAATCACGATCCGACAATTGAAACTTAAAACGGCAAGAAAATTTAAATTTTCTGACTTAAGCCTTTTAAAACTCTTTCATTTGCAAAACTCAAGCTTATCACCATACTTTTGAAATCTGACTTTTTAGCATTAGACAACAATGACTCAAGACAACTTTTAAGAATGGCAAAAATAGTAATTTGGCTGAAACTACCAAATATGACCTTCAAAGTCATTAAATTACTTCTCAATTAAAATATGAAAATTATTAAATAGCCCAAAAAGTCACTTTAAAGTTCAAAGGATAAATATTTTATAATATATGAAAACTCTATATCTCAAACGACTTAACGAGTCATTATATATTATCATTATCATTATTATCA
>JAOTQR010080004.1:0-10158 GCA_025774065.1 Solanum ossicruentum
TATATATATATAAGCAAAAGCCAAACATATTCATAAGCAGAAGCATGAAAACCATAAGAGGTACACGTCAAGAATGATGTATCATGTCCAGCAAGCCTCTAAATCATAGACTGGACGGGGGCTAAGACATGTCCCTAGTTCACCCTCAATAAAGATAAAAAGACTATCTCTACCATGACATGAAAGCTGAATAGTAGTAGGTTTCATCCTTAAAGCACGAGGAATTACCCAATCTTTCTTTGATAACAGTCCAAATCTTGCCACGAGGATGAGGAAGATAGTCATCTTCACCTATATTGTTATATCATGTAGGCATAGAATATGCGTTAATATTTTTGAATATACTAAGCATACAGGAATACAATACAATATAGATAAGTAATATCAATAACTGCATAATAAGTTTACATGAACAAGGGCACATATATAGAATCAAAGTGGAGAAAGGAGTCAACATACTAATATGCCATGAGTGTAATGATACATGAAATCATAGTACATAAATAAATTTGGGAATGTCACCATAATCGACAATAAGCCCATGCAAGTTATAACATAGAATTTCGGTGTTTCTCCTACATCAAAAAAAGAAGAGCCTACTTGCCAAGGTAGGACTCTACATGTCATATCATAAGCTATGTGGATCCACTAATAACCCATATTGAGAACGTCATTATACCGATGGTGGCACATAGTTATGGAACAATGAGATTTACTTCTACTGGTTATGCCTTATCTAATGGGTAACCATAATCTCAAGGTTCTCTAGGTGCTAAGTAAACATCCCACATCATACATAAAATATACATATAAGTTATCATAGTTTACAATAATCTATACTTGTATAACATCATCCTAATGTGATCCTAGATCTCATAGTTCATAATATCATGCATAGGAGTAGCTCATTTCGTACTTGGGACCTAGGTTGCTTTTTAGAATCTTGAATCTCCCCATAGGACCCAGGTCAACCTCATGTCCTAAATCCCCTACAAGAATCCTAGGTTGCCTTTTAAAATCTTGAGTCTTCTTGTAGGGATCTCCAATCAACTTTAAGGTCCTAAAGCCTATATTCACAGCATATTTGGATCATAGGTCTCCTCTCAGAATCCTAAATCTCTTCGTAGAGACCCCAGGTCAACTTCAAGGTCCTAAATCCCCTATTCATAATCATAAGCTTGTTTGAACACCTTGTAGATGCATGATCATATATGAGAGATAGGAGAATAACATGGGTTCATACAAATCAAGTTCAAAATCATGATAATTGAGTAAATTCATGCATAATCATTGAATTGAAGATCATTTGAATCGTACTTGAAGTGACCCAGGCATAATTCTCATAATCAACATAGAATAGTTGAATAATCTCATGAAAATCATATAACTTATGTAAATTGAGAGTGATTCATGCAGGTTTCAATGTATAAACATAATCTACAACATAATAATAGCACTTGGAATAAAGTAATGAAAACCATGATTTGATCATACTTGAAATTAGATAGAATAATGACAAAATAGGTTGGAATCCATGGGTGAAAGGTAGTCATGGATGAATCCCACATACCTTAATGAGAATTCAAGAATTAAGGTTGCATTTGACTTGAAACTTGAGGATCTTTCAATGAATTCCTCACTTGATCTTGAGAGTAGACTTGAGAGTGATTTGAAAGACTGATTTTAAGTCTTAAGTGTTTGAAAAATGATTGAAAGACTTTATATAGGTTAGGATCACATTAGAAGGGTATTTAAATCTAAAAACCATCCAAATGAAGTTTAGGAACGAGGAAAAGGTCCTAAATGCCCTTAAGAACACATACTTGAAAACTGGATGACAACAAGTTCGTAAGGCACCACAACGAACCATGGTGTGTACCACGACCTATTATGGAGATCAGTGGTGTGTACCTTGATCTTGAAAATGGGAAGCCTATGAAGAGTGCACTCCACGAGATCCCTCACAAGCCTTGGTATGAACCACAATTTGAGGTGGCTTCTTGGTCTGCTACCTCACCATCACAACCTAGAATTTATCTAAGGTTCCCCTTCACGAGATCCTTCATGGATCATGGTGTGCACCATGGTCTGTGGAGAGTTCCTTGGCGGGCACCTTGGACCAAAATTTTTGGAAACCTAATTTTCAAGCCTTGGTTCATCTTTCGATGCTCGAGATCTTATAATATCTCACCTTTGAAATCATTGGTCCTCGAATAAGATAAAAATTAGCTTGAATAGAGCAAAACGAACATCAACAACCCAACGTGAGTGCAAAAATGCAAGTTTACCATCAAAAGCATAAAACATTCAAACCTTTGCAATAAACATAATTTAAAACCAGTTTCATGAGCATGCATGCATGTTATTGCATGAAAATGTAGAAATGGTAGGATTCTGACCACTTGAGCATGAAGTGCCTATTACCTTGGGATTGAGTAGAATGGAAAAGATAAGGGTATTGTCACATCATATGCGATTCTGTTTCTCATGTAGAAATCTCAACTTGTCGGTTCCTCCAAAGAGCTTTAACCGATGCAACTTTCTTATTACTGGCCTTTTCACTTGCCAGTCCAAAATTTTAACTGCAACTTCTTCATAAGTCATATTTTCCTCAACTTCAACACTCTCCAAAGGCACAATGGAGTTTGGATCACCAATGAACTTCCTCAACATGGACACATGAAATACTGGATAAACCATAGCCATTTTTGATGGCATGTCTAACCTATAAGCCGCCTTACCAATATGCTCTAGTACCTCATAAGGTCCTATATATTGGGGACTCAATCTACCCTTTTTACCAAATTGCATCACACCTTTCATGGGTGAAACCTTCACATATACTTAGTCCACTACGTAGAACACAAGGTCTCACGTCCAAATATCGTAATATGACTTTTGACAACTCTGAGCTGACTTCAAATTCTCCTTTATGAATTTCACCTTTTCCATAGCATCCAAAACCAAATTAGGACTGATCAAAGCCATTTCACCAATTTCAAACCAACCCATCGGGGATCTACATCTCCTATACAAAGCTACAAAAGGTGTCGTCTCAATGCTAGCATGATAACTTTGTTATAGGAAAACTCGATAAGCAATAGATGATCATCCTAGTGTAAGAACTTGACCTTCATAAGATCGAATCTAGGCTTTAAATGTATTTTTTTTTTGGAGATTTTTGGCCCAAGGTGCCAACCAAGGAGCATATCATGGCTCGTGGTGCACACCACTGGCTGTGGTGTGTCACCATGGAGCACACCATCAATCGTGGTGTGTGCCAGGTATCCACCCCTCCACTTAGGCCTCCTATTTTGATCAAGCATGCATACTACGAACCCCACCATGGGTCGTGATGCGCACCACAACCTATGGTATGTTCCGTGATGGTGCATAGTGCATTCTCTAGGTTCATTTAAGTAAGGGTTGATTTGGTCTTTTTTGAGATCTTAAGTTCCTATTGGACATGTAAGGACTTCTAAACCGTCCTAATGAGTTCCTAATCTCTTCAAAACATTCCCATGCACTCCTAACACTTAGTCTCTCAAAATCATTCATAGAAAAACGAATATTCTCAAATCTTTCATTTGAGCTCAAATCAAGTGTTCTTCAAGACCTTCAAGTTTCAAGCAATTCTTGCTCTCAAATTCACAATTCACCCTAAGGTAAGTCCGATTCATCCATGATCTCATTTCAATCATGGAGCCCAATTTAGTTTTCATTTAATTAATCTATTTTCAAGTTATGATCAATTAGGATTTTAATAATTTGGTTTTCAATTGTTATAATTATGATATGGGCTATGTTCAAACAATGAAATAAGGATGAATTAAGTTCAATTCTCTTAGTTTAGAAGAATTTAATGAGATTTCTTCAATTATGACTTGATGATTATGAAATTATGCTAGGGTTACTTTAATTATGATTCAAATGCTTTTATATTCAAGGATTATGTATGATTTCGCTCAATTCTCATGATTTAAACTTGATGCTCATGTACCCATGCTATGCTCTTATCTCTTATCACATGATCATGCATAAAAAATGTTTTAAATAAGATTATGACTATCATAGGACTGTGCTTATGAGATATTTTCTAAAATATGCTAGTGCTATTGAGATTTTGAATATATACAATTAAATATTTTAAGATTTTAGTATAAATTGGTGCAACAATTTAAAAAAGGCGAGCAACGAACCATGTGGCGAGGTAGAGCCTTATCGCCTTTTGCCATCCAAGACACTAGTTCAGTCGCTTGCTAGACAGATGGTTCAGTTAGATATTTCCCCTCTTAGAGTATTTTGGCCTTTGTTGAGGCTAGATCTTCATTGCTTGATCAGATTTGTGCTCATTAGTTTGAGGATTCTAGACTATGCATGATTCATGATAAAGTGTTGAGAGGTGAATCCAAGGTGGCTACTATTGATTCTGAGGGTGTTTTGATGATAAATGATAGAGTTTGTGTATATAAGTTGGGAGATTCGATAAGATTGATATTAGAGGAGGCCTATAGTGCTAGATATTCCATTTATCTAGGTGTGGCAAAGATGTACCATGATCTAAAACAATATTATTGGTGGTTCAGGATGAGAAGGGACATAGTCGAGTTCGGGGTCAAGCTGTTGAATTGCCAATGGGTCAAATATGAGCACCAAAAGGATGGTGGATCGATGCATAGGATGCCCATTCCAAAGTGGAATTGGGAGCGGGTGATTATGGATTTTTTTACAGGTTTACCCATCGCATTGGCCAAGTTCGACTCAGTTTGTGTGGTTGTTGATCATTTGACCAAGTCAGCTCACTTTCTACCATGAAGACTAGCTACAACACAATGCAGTTGTCTAGGTTGTATATCTGAGAAACTATCAAATTGAATGGAGTGCTAGTGTCAATAGTGTCAGATAGAGAATTAGTGTTCACTTTCCATTTTTAGCAGCCTCTATACCGTGGTTTGGGTACTCGCTTGGATTTGAGTTCAACTTTTCATCCTCAGACTAATATTCAAGTGTTAGATGATATGCTTCGGGCTTGTGTGATTGATTTTGGGGATCATTGGAATCAGTATTTGCTGTTGGCTGAGTTTGCATATAACAACAGTCTTTACTCCAACATCCAAATTTCACCGTTTGAGGCTTTGTATGGTTGGAGATATAGATCACCAATTAGATGATTTGACTTAGGTTCAACAGATGTGTTGAGTGTGGATCTATCAGAGATGCCATGGATTGGGTTTGTTTGATTTAGGGTGGACTATTGACAGCTCAAAGTCATGATGTGTTGATGCCTAAAACAAGGGATTTTGTGAGTTCTTAATGCAACTTTGTATGATTTTTATATGTTTTTGTGTTGTTCTTGCAGAAAAGTTATGTTGGCATGATTTTGGAGGAAAATTGTAGATTGAAGCATAGGATATACGAGTTCACCTACGAGTCATATCCCAAGCTACAAGTCGTAGGGTATTATCATAGCAAGAAACAGAGACCAAAAATCAGAAATCTGCTAAGTGGAGGTCAAACCTACGAGGCCATCCTATGAGTCGTAAGTTTCGCCACGACTTGTATAGGTGTACTCATAGCAGGAAATAGAGAGCCCATACTTTGGATCAACAACTGAAGTCCTAGACTATGAGAGAAGCATACGAGTCATAGCCCAAGCTAAGAATCGTACCAATGGGTGGTACCAATTGAGTCCAAGATGCCAAGAATTTCATTGTGATTGTTGTTTGGTGGTGTCCAACACCAAACTCCGCCTACTATCACGATCCCGACCAAGGTAGTGACGAATGGGAAAAGAGAAACCTATGACAGGATTCGATTGATGTATTGTCCTCTAATCAACCGAACCTAACTAAGGAAAGGTTGACTGGGACAATAGGTAATGGTTAGTTGGCACGCAATGGTTGTCGACCAAGCGCCATGGTGAAATTCGACCTTCAACTTCACAAGAGGCTGGACGAACCTAACTTACCGTCCTACATGCGAATCTCTAATTGTAGTTGTGTTATCTAGGTTAATCGAGTCAACGAACCATGGGAAAAACAATTCCCAAGTTGTCCCTAAAATTAAGTTTTTTTTTTGCATCATAGTATAGTGTTTATTTATTTTTGTTCTTGAATCACAACCCCCCCTCCCAATTTAGAGATTTTAGTTATAGATACTTGAAATGATTGATAGTGAATTCTTATAGTCAAGCCTTGTATTCCCTGTGGATTCAATCCTAACCTTTGGTTAGGTTAATTGCTGACAACGACCGCTTTTTTATTAGAGCGTGAACATCAGAACATCCAAAAGTATGCAACGTTGCTGGAGAATACGACTAGGTTTTACTTGATTTTATTGTTAGTTAGTTCTAGTGTCAATTTCTGGACTCTCTTGTATTTTACTTTTGTTTTTGTTATTTGATTTTAAGTGCAGGTTGGTTGGCACTATGATCGAACAAAAGCTCTACGTCACTAGTGATCTGTTAAAAGCTTTACAGAGACATATCTTGTTCCATGGGAAAGAGTCCGAAGACCCTCAAATGCACCTGCAACATTTTACCCAAACATTGAGAGGGGTTCTTGGGATAAGACATCCTACTTGGGAGGCCATGCCCTTCAAGCTTTCCCCATGACTCTCCGGAGTGAGGCTGCAGAATGGTGCTCAATTCTCCCACCTGATGTTTGTTCTAACTGGAGGAAGGTGCAGAGAGTATTCCTCATGAACTTCTATAAAGGGCTCACCAAGCAAGAGCTATAGAATAACATCTGCAATTTTAAAAGGGTGCTAGGAGAATCTATGGTAGTAGCTTGGGAAAGGCATAAGAAGTGTGTGGCAATGAACCAGAACCATTATCTAACTGACGATGAATTGGCAGCTAGCTTTTACCAAGCATTAATCTCTGAACAACAAGGTCATGCTGATGTCTTATTCGGAGGGGAGTGTTGGGAATTTCTAAGGCAACCATTCAGCAAAATTACTGAATCCATGGATAAGATTGTCTGCAATCACGCAAGTTTATCAACCAATGCAAAAGCAGCTACTTTCATCCACTAGTACATCCGAGGAAACTCCACACACTACCAGAAAAGAGAGTACACCTAATTGGCTCAGGTTACCACCCCATCAATGCATCACTGATAAACTCTCAAGGATTGAGTGTATGCTTGAGCAAGTGCTTATCAAAACTAATGAACAGGAAGAGGTTGTATAGGAGATAAAGGTTGATGTCATCAAGGTGGACCAACAAGTAATGGCAATACAGAGACTTAATGACAGGGTTGAGCACATAGCAACACAATTAGAGCTTGTGCAAATAGATCAAAGCAAGGGCCAGAGGAGTAAAGATGAGACTCCAGCAACCCATGAGGAATTATGAGTACTCATGGTGACAAAGTTGAGCCACAACGTTAAATAACTTCTTGGGAGGCAACCTAAGTATCTCTTATATTTTTGGACTTTTTAAGTTTGGGTCATTTGTTTGAATTGCTAGGTAGTAGTTTGATGTTTGTTTTGATGTGTTGAGACACTGGATCCGTTGCATTGTTCTAGACATTGGTATATCTGTTAGTGTGATCTGCAGGGACTGACCAAAAGCTAAATAGCAAAAGAAAATAGCATGTGGAGCAGCTTCTATGAACAGGCCTACCAGTCGTAGTCACCCTTACGACCTGTAGTCATGCCTCGTAGAGGGAAACAGTGAGTATCAAATGTTGGCACACACACTACGAGCCAACCATATGATTTATAGGGTCTTCTATGAGCCGTAAGTGCGGTTCATAGTGCCCAAGTATGAATTCTAACTTTTTCCAAGTATTGGGTCTTCTACGAGACTTGGATCTACAAGTCGTCGGACATGCTACATCTCGTAGTCAGGGTCTTGTAGACCCGATCTTCAAAATTTTAAAAGTTGACTCAGATTGAGTATATAAGGGGTCAAAAGTCATTTGACCCCTAATTTCTCACATTTGTGATCGGTTATTTTCCCCAAAGCTTCCCCATTACTCCCTTCATCTCCTTCGACCAATTTTCTGTTATTCCCCATCGGAATCTAGTGAGTTTTTTGGTATAACCTAACTAGGGTTTCATTTTACTCCTTGTTCTCTCATCACCTCTCATTGATCTTCACTGGCTCATTTGATAAGTTTTTGTGGTTACAATTGGCACACTCATGTTATGATCCTTGAATAGTATTAAATGAATGTTGATTTTTTGATCATATTGAGTACATAAATGAGAGAATGATTGTATAAGCATGAGGATTGCGGTTGGGCCTGTTAAATTCCCTAGCATGATTTTGAATGGAATGATTGCCCTTGTTGGGTGGTCATACGGTTTACTATTGATAATTATGCCTTACAGACTAGTTAATCTTGGGTATTTCATGAAAATAGTTGGGGATTGTTGTTTAATTGTGGGACACTAGTTGGTTGTGTCAACAAAATTCATAGTGGTTTTAATTGTGTGTTTATGATGACATATTGCATCAATGCTATTTAAACGTTGTTTTGCATAATCCTTGGTTCTTGTGGGAAGATTGTAGGCACCACAGGTGGGTTCTGTTCTCTGCCACGAGGACCGACTACGAGTCGTAGGTCATCCTACGGGTCGTAATAGCCCCTTGTAAGAGGCACCAATCACTTGAGGCTCCTTATTACTTACCATATGAGACCCATCTATGACTCGTATATTCACTATGAATCATAGTGAGGGACTCATTGGATCTTCCTTGTTTTGAATTGTATTCTGCTCCTGACTACTAGCCCAGACTATGATGCATAGGTCATCCTACGAGTCATACCTAAGGCTCATTTTTGTGATCAGAGTGTCTTCTCCCAGGTACCTCAGCATTATGAGGCTCTTGTACGACTTGTAAGTCTACCTATGAGTCGTACTTGTGCCTCTTACCTACAAATCTACAACTAAAACAGTGCACTTTTTGACTTTTGTGTTAGTGTTTAGGTTACTATTGTTAATTTATCTTTGAAATTTCTATCTGTTTCAAACACTATGATGCTCATGTTATATTTTTGGGTTGAATTTTAAGGTTATGTGGCTCCAAAGGTTGGAAAAGAGGCTACTAAAGCTCAGGGAAGATAGTTGAGGGATGACTCATCTGATGATGCAACATCTAAGAGCTCAGTGAAAGTCCACAATGTCGAGATAGACCCCGAGGCAAATGTGCCTCAGACTCGAGCCCGTGCTGTACTAATACCAATGGAAGTTACTAGTCCCTCTTAGTCTGAAGAGGAGGGCAATGAAGACGGGTCATATGATGGCCATTCACTTTCAAAATCAGGGTTCATTGAGGCATCTCATACCCAACCTGAGGAGATTAGTTCTCAACCTCCGGCAGATCCTACTACTACCATCACTTCCATGGATGCTAGAAATACTAGATGGTGAGAAGCCGATAGAGTAACCAAGGTTGCGAGAAGTTCTAGTGCAGGGTGAAGTTGTTGATATTTCAGAGGAGACTATCAGGAGGGTTCATTTCGGGCCAAACTACTAGTACCTCATTCCACCACAGAGTATGATGCTAAAATTGCTAAGATGAGGAAGGCAGTGAGCGAAAAGAATGTGGATATGAAGATAACGTTGCTCAAGTTGATAGCTAGCCAGATATGCGAGGATGGTGTTGAACCTACATGGGTCATAAACCACGCTACTCAGATCGTAAAATCCATCTCTCATTCTGAGCTAAGTTTTGGTGGTCTATTATCTATTGGTGCATTAAACCCACCATTACAGATAATGTGACCACCCTTGAGAGGGATGTACTACTACCTAGAATTCTTGTTGGCTACGATATTAATTGGGCACGAGTCATGGCCGAACAGATCCATGAGTCAGCGATTCACACTCAGACTTAAATACCTTTTCCCATCCCGATACATTGACTGTGTAATGAGAAAGGGGTGCATGTTTCCCTACACTTGGATCCATATGTAAAGGCTTTATGGGGTTTTATATATATTGTCTATTTCTCTTTATTGTGATTGTTGTTTGGTGGTGGCCAACATCAAACCCCACCTACTATCACGATCCCGATAAAGGTAGTGACGAATAGGAAAAGAGAGTATTGGTGATAGTGAATTCTCGTAGTATCGTGTCTATTTATTTTTGTTCTTGAATCACAACCCCTCCCCCCAACACACACTTTTAACCCCCCCCCCCCCG
>JAOTQR010080006.1:0-10157 GCA_025774065.1 Solanum ossicruentum
AATTTTACAAATTGGTTAAATATTTAATAAAAAATAATCTATCTAATATAACTAAAAAAATAAATGACTTGTAATGTAAAATATCAAGCCAATACTACAAAAATAAATGACACTAAAAAATATAACATAAGTTTTAAATTCAAAATAAAAAAATTTAACATAATACTCTTATGCCTTTCAATATAACATACATAAATATGATTTAAAAGAAAAAAAATGTATATTTCTAAATTTATCCAACAATGAATTCAACTTTAATTTAAAACATAGAATGAATAAATAAATATATAAAATACAATGTGAAAAATTGTATGAAATCACATGACAAATAAAGATTGAGAATAAGAAAGAAATAAAAAATTAATAATATAAAAAGAATTTAAAATAATCAAAATAAAAATAAAAAAACAAAAATGAAAAATAAAAATAAAAGAACAAAATTTAAATGTAATCAATATGTAATTACACCATGCAATTACCTGCAATTCACAACCCCTCTTGTAATTGAAAAGTGCAATACACCCCGTGAATTACATCCAATTACTTGACTACCATGTAATTACCTGTCCAACCAAATAGGTCGGACAGTGTAATTACCCTCAATTCCACATAATTCAATTACCAGTGTATCTTTCCAAATAGGCTCCTATTGAAAATTTCATTATGTGAAAATTGGAAAGGTGTCGCGCCCCGGGAGGGTACCCTAGATGTGACTGGCACTCGGAGACTATTGCTAGCCCCCAAGCCAACCACCTAGTGTCATTTTACCTTTATTTAGTCAATCTATCAGCGGAAAAAAATAAGATGATAATAATAATAATAATAATAATAATAATAATAATAATAATAATAATAATAATAATAATAATAATAATAATAATAATACAATTCTATTTGTGGGCCCAATACTATCAATCTCAATCTATCATAGAGGGAGTAAAATATCCAACAGTAGTCTCAATATAAAGAAAGAAGAGAAAAAGAACCCCCAACTTCAACATCAACATCTACGTCTATGAAGCCTCTATACTATTGTTTGAGACGGTACCATGATAGGCCATGGCTACTAAAGATCAAGTAAGAGACTATCAATCAAAGAAAAATAAATATCCTCCGAATGAAGGAGAGGACTTACCACTGTCTGGAATATAGTGCTCTGAACCTCAACGATCGGACTGCTGAAGTCCTCGGTCTATTGAATCTACATAATAAAATGATGCAGCGCCAGAGAGGCATTAATACGTGGAATGTTCTGTATGTAAAATGGGCTAAAGAGAAAGGAAACAATATGCAATCACTCCTCAATCACTCATCCTCATCTCAGAGTAAAGGGCAAGACTCTAACACCTTATTATCCATCAAACATTCATATCACATCGGAGTTCTATCATCATGAAACCTATCTGGGAGTTTCTATAACTGACAACCACTACCTATGAACCAGTAGTGATACAACAAATAGATGTCGTTGCCACATCTGTCTAGTACCTTGTCGGTGTAAGGGACGAGTCTGTCAGTGGATCCAAAAGTTTGTCAAGTTTTCTTTTGGGACAAAGGAAACATCTACTTTCACGGTCCAATCCTCTCCTACGCTGGCCATGTAGTTAATGAATACTAGTGGGACTCACTTTTAGCCATTTTGGTGCTAATACTCCTCCCAAGACTCAATATACTTATAAGTCTATACTTCCATTAAGGATTCTCATCACCCAACCTCTATGGGCAAGACTATCTTTCCAAATTTCAAGGGAAATATATTCATTCAACTCTATTAGTATTAATTTCATCTATCACAGTCATCAACACACCCACCTCAGGACTCAGACTCAGTCATGCATCATATTCAGACAGTCAAGGCTCTAGACATCCCCCTAAGTTCATTATTCAAATCTTTCACATAATAATGTAAGTACATAGTAAACTTTAAGCATGATGATCATCAATTTAGGACATAAAATATAGTTTAAAGAATACATTCAAGAACTCAAGATAATATCCAAGAATTTAATTCTAATATTCAAGAAACTTTCAAGAAATCATAATTCAAGACTTCTAAACATCTGTTTTTCATCCTAACTCTACATTGGACACATGGAAGAACAATTCCATACTTTCAGGTAGCCTTTACACACCTTGAAAGGACGAATCTTCAAGGAATTGGAGCTTTCACAGAAACCTCACCTCTCTTGTGCTTCTCTTCTCATAGAACTCACGTAAAAGTCTTAGAAAATGTATGGGTTTTAAACCCTTTTTGTACGAAATATCCATTAAAACCCATTTTGAGGATATTAAAATATATCAAAAAGGAAAAAATTGCCCTTCTCGAGTTAAAAGAAAAAAAATATCTGAACACAGGTGAGTGTCCCGAAGGGGTCGCGCACTAGTGTTTTTGGTGAATTTTTACGTTAGTTCGATTCCTATCAAAAACAAAAGAAAAACTTAAGTGTTGCTCCGCGCCCCAGGCGCGTCGTGAAGGGGACACAGGAACACACTATTTTTGGCTAAAATTGGACATTTCAAAAATCATCCCAGCTTGTTTTAAGTCTGGTCGAGACCATTTTATAACTTAATTTTCCACGCTGACTGCAAATCTAGTCTCTGATTTTCCATCAGAGTTTGGTAAGATGCGTTGTGCGCACAATGTATTTTAGGGGTGTTTTGGTAATTCTTACAGAGTGTTGGATTATCTCCCCCTTGGAATCATTCATCCTCGAATGATGAGTATAGGTCGGACGGGAACACGAATAATCCCAGAATTCATCTCATTCCTCGCTCGGGAACACTCTAACCTTCACCATACATCATTTATCTATCTCTAACTTAGACATTGGGAATGGAATAAAATAAGGAATAAACTTAATGAAAAGAAATATTCGGAACTGATAAGAATAAGAATATTTACTTTCATCATTATCATCACTTCGCGCGAATAGATGCGGATATTTGAGTTTCATCGCTTTTTTAGCTTCCCACGTAGCTTCCTCAACAAATTGGTTCCTCCATAAAACTTTAATGGAGGCTATCTCTTTATTCCTCAGCTTAAAAACTTGCCGGTCAAGGATTTGGACTGGAATTTCCTTGTACACCTGTACTCTCCACAGGGATTGCTAAGGCTGGATCCCGCAAACACTTCTTCAGCATGGACAAGTGAAACACCGGGTGAACCCTGTCTAGCTTGGAAGGCAAGTCTAACTCAGAAGCAACCTTCCTAATCCTCCTTAAAATCTGGTATGGTCTGATATAACGGGGACTTAACTTCCCCTTCTTGGCAAATCTCATAACACCCTTTATGGGTGGCACCTTTATGTACACCCAATCGTCTACCTCAAACTCCAAGTCTCTTCTTCTCACGTCCGTATATGACTTCTGGCGACTCCGGGCTATCTTTAACCTTTCTCAGATGACCTTCACCATCTCCATAGACTGGTGTACCAGATCAGGCCCAATCAACTTAGTTTTACCCACCTTGAACCAGATAATCGGTGATCTACATCTCCTCCCACATAATGCTTCATAAGAGGCTATATGAATACTGGCATGATAGCTATATGGCAGGTGATCATCCCAATTTCCTTTGGAAGTTGATAACACATGCTCTCAAAATTTCCTCTAAAGTTTGTATAGTGTGCTCTACCTGTCCATCTATCTGAGGGTGAAATGCAGTGCTCAAGTTCACCTTCGTACCCAATTCCTTCTAGAAAGATCTCTAAAATTGAGAGGTTAATGAGCTCCTCTATCCGAGATGATGGACAAGGGAACCCCATGCAACCTCAAAATCTCACGAAGGTAAAGTCGGGCATACTCCTCGGCCATATAAGTTATCTTAACCGCCAAAAAGTTGGCTGATTTTGTTATTCTGTCAACAATCACCTATATCGAATCATGCTGCTTTCTAGATCTTGGTAAGGAAGTAATAAAATCCATAGTGATCACATCCCACTTCCACTCTGGAATTTCAAAGTTTTGAGCCAATCCACATGGCTTTTGATGTTCAACCTTGACCTGTTGGCAATTGGGACACTTAGAAGCAAATTCAGAAATGTCTTTCTTCATCCCATTCCACCAATAGACTTCCCTCAAGTCGTGGTACATTTTGGTGGAGCCAGGATGGATAGAATATCTCATGCTATGAGCCTCGGCCATGATTCTGTCTCAAACAACATCAAGATCGGGTACACACAATCTCCCTTGATATCTCAATACCCCATCTCCCCCTTTGGAGAAAACCATCACCTTCTGCTTGTGAACCGCTTCTTTCAATTAGAGTAAGACAAGGTCTTAGTCTTTCTCTTCCTTCATCTATGACACTAAGATGAAGCAGACCCATTCTAAACATTGACCCCACCTTTGTTGTTCTCCTCAAGTTGCACTCCCAATTGAGCCAATCTATGCACTTCCTTGGATAATTCTCTCTTCCCTTCCTTCACATGGGCAGTACTACCCATAGACATCCTGCTAAGAGCATCAGGAACAATGTTAGTGTTAACTAGTGGTAGAGAATGCTCATATCATAATCCTTGAGCAACTCCAGCCACCTCCTCTGCCGCAAGTTGAGCTCTTTCTGACTGAACAAGTACTGCAAGCTCTTATGGTCGGTAAACACGTCCACATGCTCTTAATACAATGCCAGATATTAAGTGCGAATACCACTATTGCCAAATCTAGATCATGGGTCAGATAGTTCTTCTCATGGATCTTAAGCTGTTTGGAAGCATAAGCTATCACCTTCCCTCTTTACATAACCACACACCCCAATCCAACTTTGGATGCATCATAGTATATCATGAAGTCACCTGTCCCATCTAGCAAGGCAACATTAGTACTGTAGTCAATCTAGTCTTCAACTCTTGAAAACTCTTTAGACATGCCTCAGACCACTGAAACTTGGCCTTCTTCTGAGTCAGCTTTGTCAAAGGGGCCGACGGAGACAAGAAGCCCTCCATAAATCTGAGGTAGCACCCAGTCAAATCCAATAAACTTATTATTTCTATGGGGGAAGTCGGTCTTGGCCAGTTCTTAACCTTCTCAATCTTCTGCATATACACTCCTATACCATCTCTCGAAATAACATGACTAAGAAACCCACTGACTTAAGCCAAAACTCACACTTGGAGAATTTCACATACAACTCATGATCTTTGAGTGTTTGCAAAACCACTCTAAGGTGATTAGCATGCTCGTCTTCATTCCTCCAATACACTAGGATGTCATCAATAAATACAATCATGAACATGTCAAAATATGGTTTGAATACCGTATTCATCAAGTCCATGAATGCTGCAGGTGCATTTGTCAACACGAAGTACATGACTAAGAAATCAAAATGGCCCTACTATGTCCTAAAGGTTGTGTTTGAAATATCACTTTCCCTCACCTTTAACTGATGGTAACCCGATCTGAGGTCTATCTTGGAGAAACAAGTAGCACCCTAAAGCTGGTCAAAGAGATCTTCTATTCTGGGAAGAGAATATTTATTCTTTATGGTAATCTTATTCAATTGCTGGTAGTCTATGCACATCCTTAAAGACTCATCTTTCTTACGCACGAATATGATAGGAGCACCCTAACGTGAGAAACTAGGCCCTATGAAACCTTTCTCCAACAAGTCTTTCAATTGCTTTTTCAATTCTTTCAACTCTGTGGGTGCCATTTTATAGGGTGGAATTAAGATAGGTTTGGTCTTGGGAAGAACATCAATCCCAAAGTCAATCTCCCGGTAAGGAGGGACTCCAAGAATATCATCAGGAAATACCTCAGGAAACTCATTCACAATCGGGACTGACTTGAGAGTAGGAGACTCAACATCACAAGAATTTACTCGCACGAGGTGGTAAATACAACCCTTGGAAATCAACTTTTGAGCTCTAAGATAGGATATGAATTTATCCTTAGGGGCCATCGAACTACCTTTCCACTCAAAGACAAACTTATTAGGAAATTAGAACTTAACAATCTGGGTTCAATAGTCAACAGAAGCATAGTAAGCATGAAGTCAATCCATGCCCATGATTATATCAAAATCCACAATCTCCAACTCTACCAAATCACCTAAAGTGTCTACGATTAATAGATACCACACAATCCCTATAAACCCTCTCAGCTAGGATAGATTCACCAGTAGGAGTAGAAATAGTAAAGGGCTTAAGTAAACACTCAAGAAGAATCCCAAACTTACTAGCCACAAAAGGGGTCACAAAAGACAAATTGGCACCTGAGTCAAAGTAATGCATTACAATCATAAGTAAAGACACAAAGCATACCTATACAACATCTGGTGTAGCCTCCTGCTCCTATCGGTTACCCATAGAATAAAGATGGTTCGTCTCACCTCTTTTACCTATAGTAGTAGTACCCCTCTGCTGGTTACCCACTGGAGGTGCTGTCGAAGACTGAGCTCTGCCGCTCCCCTCACCTCACCTCCTCTTTGGACACTCAAAGCTGAAATGACCAGCCTGACCACATGCATAGCATACATCCTTGCCAACATGGCATTCACCCAGATGAAGCTTACTACACTTGCTGCAAGGGGGCTTTCCCCTCATACCTTGGGTCATATTGGCCTGAGATTGAGCAGTCGGGGTCTTGAAATTCTGATAACCCTGAGATTTCTGATCATACTTGTTTAGCTGGACAGGCGCACTCACTATAGACTATGTAGGATGAGATGATCTCCTTTGGAAATAGGACTTGTCACCCTTATTCTGTCTCTGTGGGCTAGGATCACGTCCAGCTGACTTCGCCTTTCTTCTTAAATGCTCTTCTCTGTCTCTCTTCTTATCCTCCTCGGTCTATTGGGCATACACCATAAGTCTGGAGATATTCATATCAAGAATCAGCAAGGTAGCCTTACACTCTTTCTGCATATTTCTGGCCAGGCCAGACACAAACCTCCTCATCCTCATTCTCATATCTTTCACCATCTCTAGAGAATACCTTGACAGTTTGATGAACTTAAGGCTATACTCCTTCACAATCATCCCTCACTTCAGATTCACAAACTCCTCTGTCTTCACCTTACTCAACTCTTGAGGAAAGAAGTGATCAAGAAAGGTGGTCTAAAACTCCTCCCATGAGGCAGGCTCTGCATCCTCACCTCTACTCCCCTCCCACTGGGTGTACCACACATTAGCCAGATCCTTCAGTCGATAGGATGCAAGCTCCACTCCCTCAAGCTAGTTTGCATGCATAGCCCTTGGAACCTTATACATCTCATATATAAAATTCTGCAGGTCCTCCTCCACTTTTGACCCCGTATATACTAACAGGTTCATCCTCAAGAAGTCCTTGAGTCGAGTTGTAGATAAGGGCTCCTGTGAGCCAGAACTAGGGGACTAGGAACCTTGGCTATTTCCCTATGAGGCCACTAACTGAATCAATATTGTGATGGCTCATTTGAATTCTGCCTCATTAGTGGGAGCTGGCTGGGCTGAGCAGGGGGCGCCTGAGGGACCTCAGTAGTCCTAGCAGGGTGTCCCCATCTCCTAGTCTCAGTTTGACCCAGAGCCTCCAATTGGGTGTTCTCAGCAACTGGGGCTGGGGCATCTCTCTCACCGGCTGTTCTCTTGGGCGACATCTTTCTGTAAGCGTAAAATGCATGAGTTAAATAGGATTCCACAAGTTAACTTTATAGCACAAACTCAAATCACAGAAGAAGGGTAACACTTTCGGATGCCCTATAGCCTCCTGCTTATGAAGTGTGGTGCACAACACACCTATAAACAAGAGTCTACTAGACATGACTTTATAGACTCCCTAGGACACTCGAACTATAGGCTTTGATACCATGTTTTTCATGCCCCAGGAGGGTACCATAGACATGACTAGCACTCGGAGACTATTGCTATCCCCCAAGCGAATCACCTAGCTTCATTTTGCGTCCGTTCAGTCAATTCATAGTCGAAATAAAATAAGATAATAATCATAATACAATTTTTTTTGGGCTTAATACTATCAATCTTAATGTATCATAGAGGAAGTAGAATATCCAACAAAAGTCTCAATATAAAGAAGCAAGAGGGAAAGAACCCCCGACTTCAACATCAACATCTATGTCTATGAAACCTCTATACTATTGTCTGAGATGGTACCATGATAGACCATGGCTATGAAAGGTCAAGTAAAAGACTATCAATTAAAAGAAAATAAACATCCTCTGAATGCAAGGAGGACTAACCATTGTTTGGAATAGAGTGCTCTGAACCTCAACGATCGAGTTGCTGAAGTCCTCGGTCTATCAATTCCGCTGTATCATAAAATGATGCAGCGCCAAAGGGGCATTAGTACATGGAATGTACTGTACGTAAAACGGGCTAAAGAAAAGGGAAAAAATATGCAATCACTCCTCAATTACTCAGCCCCACCTCAGAGTAAAGGAAAAGGCTCTAGTACCTCACTATCCATCAAACATCAAACATTCACATCATATCAGAGTTCTATCATCATGAAACCTATCTAGGAGTTTCCATAAACGACAAACACTATCTATGAGATGGTAGTGATACAACGAAGAGATGTCGTTGCCTCATCCGTCAGTACCTTGCCGTGGTAAGGAACAAGTCTGTCAGTGGATCCAAAAGCCTGTCAAGTCCTCTTTTAGGACAAAGGAAACATCCACTTTCACAGTCTAATCCTCACCTGTGCTGGCCACGTAGTTAATGAATATGAATGGGACTCACTCTTACCTATTTCGGTACTAATACTCCTTCTAGGACTCAATATGCTTATAAGTCTATCCATCCATTAAGAACTCTCATCACCCAACCTCTACGGGCAAGACTATCTTTCCAAATTTCAAGGGAGATATATTCATTCAACTCTATCAATATTAATTTTAGCTATCACAGTCATCAACACACCCACCTCAGGACTCAGACTCAGTCACACATCACATTCAGACAGTCAAGGCTCGAGACATCCTCCTAAGTTCAATATTCAAGTCTTTACAGAAAGAGTTTGTAAGAGTTAGATCACAATCATATAATAATGTAACTATCCAGTAAACTTTAAGCATAATGATCATCAAATTAGGATATAAAATAAAGTTTAAAGAATACATTCAAGAACTCAAGATAATATCCAATAATTTAATGCTAATATTCAAGAAACTTTCAGGAAATCATAATTCAAGACTTCTAAACATTTATTTTTCCTCCTAACTCTACATTGGACACATGGAAGAACAATTTCATGCTTTCGAGTAGCCTTTACATACATGGGAAGAACGAATCTTCAAGGAATTGGAGCTTTTACAGAAACCCTCACCTCTCTTGCTCTTCTCTTCTCTTAGAAAAACTCACTTAAAAGTCTTAGAAAATTTATGGGTATAAAACCCTTTTTGTATGAAATATCCTTCAAAACCCATTTTGGGGATATTAAAATATATTTGGAAGGATGAAATTGCCCTTCCTAAATTTTAAAAAAAATTATTTTTGAACACAAATGCGCATCGCGGAGGGGGTCTGCACCAGTGTTTTGGTGAATTTTTACATCAATTCAATTCCCGTTGAAAACAAAAGAAAAACTTAAGTGTTGCTTTCCGCCCCTGGCATGTCGCAGAGGGGACGCGGAGAACACACTGTTTATGGACAAAATTGGACATTTCAAAAATCGACCCGACTTGTTTTTAGTAGGGTCGAGATCATTTTCTGACTTGATTTTCCGCGCTAATTGCAATTTCGGTCTAGGATTTTTCATCAGAGCTTGGGAAGACGCGTTGTGCACAGGATGTATTTTAGGGTCATTTTGGTATATATATAATTAGATGTTTATATAACTGTATAATTCAATCGAAAGTTATTGAGAGAATATTTCTAACAACTTTTATCTTACGTAAAATAATAGAAGATAGGTTTGAAAAAATAAACTATATTGAAAAGCACCTAAAAGCTTACATTTCATCGTGCAACCAAAAAAGTTATATTGATTCAAAAACACCTCTAATAAGTTATATTGTAGTTATCATTTTTTTCTCCATTAATAATCAATTAATTTATTTGATAATGAAATTTGAACAAAAAATATTGCATGTATCACTCCCTACGTCCTTTTTTACTTCTTCACTTTGGTCATTAAGTCCATATATTGTTAAACCCCGAAATTGCTTAAGGTTAATTATTAATTGGGATAAATTGTTGGGATTGAAGTATAGCTTAAATTTA
>JAOTQR010080007.1:0-10157 GCA_025774065.1 Solanum ossicruentum
CCGAAATTTTGGTAGATTTCTAGGTTATGTAAATGAGGGAATTGTATTCGTATATATCTAGGTGCCCCTATCGGGCAGTGGTCACGACCCTAGGGTGGGGCGTGACAATCATGCATTTAAAATCATTTCCGTTGAGGATTCAAATCAATGTTTTAACACGTAACACACAGAAGCAATGAAGATTAGCAATTCTCAAGCATTATTAGATGAACAAAACTCGGAGATCGACTGGGACAGCAAGAATCGAACAGAACATTCAAACGAGACAATAAACATGGCCCTTGACTCTGATAAAAATCTTTAATAATATATCATAGTACTATACAACTAACAGGAAACCATCTTCATGAACATAGCCATATCACAATATTAACGAGTCAGCATCATATCAACTCAAGTCACAACAAAACAAGACTAAACAAAAGATTTCAATGTAATGCTAGAATTTGTCTCACAATCAAACGTAAACAGAATGGAAAATAATAAATTAGAGTATTACCTTTTTTGGAGCAGGAACTGGGACGACGAGCCTGAGTGAAAATGCTTACACCATTACGAATCGAATTTCGCATACTGACTTGACTCCGAAAAATAAATCGATGAACTTCTGACTAAGGCTTTTTGAGATTAAGAATGACTGGGAAATTGATAAAAACATTTTGGGTTTTCAAAATGCTACTGATTCTGGCTGTGGATTGAAACTCGTTCCAATTTTCCAGGGTTCTCCATGGCTGCCTGTGAAGGAGAAAATGAAGGAATTATATAGGGCACAATTAGGGTTTCCAATGGATCCATTTTGAATTTGAAAAGGGGGTACGCATGAGGGGACAAGGATTGCGGGGGCACGGGGGTTGTCAGGGAATGTTGGTGAGGGAAAGGGGAATGTGGCGGCTAGGGTTTTCTGGTTTTGAAGGGAAAGGATCAAGAAGAAGGAGAGGGTAATGGGAGATATAAGGAATTGGGGGCGCGTGGGGTGCACGCGCCCGCCCTAATTTTTTTAAGGTTTTAAATTAAAAAAATGATCTAAAAATGCATATTTTTCAAGATAATTATTTCAAAAATTGTTCAAGATTTGACCACTGATTATGAAAAGGCCGGACAAAATTGGGTGTCACACCCCCTATGTGGGACCCCCAAATTAGTTTAAGCTTCTTCATTATTATTCGTTCTTATTCTAAACACTTAGCTTCTCATTCACTCGTTCAAATGCTTGCTGAATCCTCTTTTCGAACTATGACTGGTGGATTCCCGTGGAATCTCCAAGCTCAATCTAAGTTTACTTTAGAGCCTTCAATGAAAGCTTATTTATGTTGTTTTAGTCCATCGTAGGTCTCCTACATCAAGCCAAGTTCAAAGAAATTTCATGGACTAAGTTTTTCATAAGTATTGATAGAAGGGTCAACTTTAAAATGGGTATATCTCTTAGCACAAAATGAAGTGGGTGGCCCACGACCTATCAAATTGAAGTCTTTGAATTATCTTTCCAATGCACTAGGTTTCACCTCATTTAGAGTTAGGATGAAGAAGTTATGCCCGTTTTGGTAAAACTCTCCTGTGTTGTGTTGTCACCATTTCTCTAAGACAAGCCACACGGGTACCCACACGGGCAGTGTGGCATCCCATGAATCATGGGGATGGCCTTGGGCCTGAAACAGACACCTTTTGACCAAGTAATGTTCCACGACCAGCCACGAACCGAGTGGTGTGGCACGGGCCGTGAGGCTTCAGGAGTGAGTTTTTCCAAGCGTTGAGCCAAGTTCCAATTTCAAGATTTTTCCCTAAGTGTAGTCTCACGAGCATTTCACACGAACCATGGAGTGCCACACGAGCCATGGGGCCTCAAGTGAGGCGACACTTTGTCATTTTTCTCTCTGTTTCATTAATGATGTTTCTATAAATTTGGTTATTTCTACTGGTCTTTTGTGATCTCCTATGCTATATAATGACCTTTTAAAGACCTAAAACCCTATTCAAATACTCACACTCACTCTCTCTCATTCAAAAGACTCTCTCAAATCCTCTCAAGGGTTCTTGAAGATCTTCAACTTTAGAATCACGACACATTCAATTCTTCATCAATTTTTCTCTTGGGTTCTCTTCATCTTGTGAATGTATGTGAGTTTTGATCCTTGATTTCCTTTCAATCAAGGAGCCCCAAATTATTTTCAAGAAATCTACATGAATTTTTCTTACTTTAATTTGGGGTTTTAAATATTTTGATTCCATAAATTTCAATCATGAATGAGTTATGTTTATCTATGGATTTAAAGATGAATTAAGTTTTGAAATATTGAAATACATTGTTATTAAGAATATTTGAATATGCATGATCCTTAAATAAGGGTGATTATATTATGATTTCAAATGTGGATTTAACTATGTTTTCACTTGAATCTCTTATTATATTGATGGTTTTAGATTGGATCTCAATTACCCATGCTATTCTCATATCATTCATAGCATATGCATTCATGTTCATGAGAATTTATGGAAATTATGTATGGGTTAAACCCAATTATGTTCTATGATATGATTTTGACAAGATATTGGTTATGAATATATTGTGATCACACACACACACAAACACACACACACACACACACACACACACACACACACACATATTGATTATGGATCTTTGAGTATTTTGGGTGTTTGCACCATTTTGTATATGAATGGATTATTGCTATGCATGAGTATTATCACTATGAAATTATGATTTTGGCATTTGAGCCTAAGTATGAATTATTATGAAAGTTGTTTAGCTTTTATGCCCAATTGCGCATTGAAATGTTTTTGGTGAAACTCGTATCTCTTTGAAAGCATGTAACTACGAATACTATAAGTATTCTTATGGGATGATGATTTAGCACCGATTAAAGGAGGGTTTGTTGGGATCTGTGCAAGTATGATGATACTGTTTTGATGATGACAAACATAAGCCAGAAACAAGTTGGAGGAACCAGGTCTGTTGTGTGTGCACAAGTGGAGCTAGGCCGAATCCAAGTTGAAGTTGAACCATTATTTATGGAAAAAAATAAATATGGATTCTTATAAGGAAACAACTTTGGGAAAGGACTCCTTTATGAAAAAAAAATGATGTACCCATCTCAATAAAGGAATCCTACATGGAAAGTCTTTAGGGTGCAATATAAATACATTCATCAACCCTAGATGACACAACTTTTGCAATCTAATTTTGGCGATTACTTTCAAGAAAGAGCAAGGGCACTTAGCAAGAGCATTCAAGCAAGATCTAGAGTTAGGTTTTCTTGATTGTTCAAGTCTGTTTGACAATCTTCTTAGAATCTTTTTTTAGTGCCAAATTTTGTAAGAAGTTGTTTTAGCTTTTTGTGAGTTGTGTTGAGAGTGGGTTTGACTCTCAAGAGTTGAGTTTGTTACAAGTGGTGTAAGTTAAACATTGCTCGTTTGAAGTTAGTGAAGTTGTTGAAATCCTACGGGTGTAGGTAGTAGTTGTTTCTCCCTTGAGCAAGGAGTTTTTCCACTATAATTGTTTGCTCCTCTTTACTGCTTTAGCAAACTCTTACGTACTGTTTAGTGAACTAGGTTCATCGAAAGGTTAGGGGTATCAACTCTTTCAACTGGTATCAGAGTCGAACTTTTCATACAAGGTTAACTACCTCGAAAAGATAATGACAGCCCCACCTGCGACACAAGAAGGAGCTTTTCAATCTAGACCACCATTGTTCGATGGACAATACTATGGTTTGTGGAAAACTAAAATGATATATCATATTGAAGGTGAACATCCTGATCTTTGGAATTTGGTGCTCAATGGACCGACCATTCCAATGAAGAATGCTTCTATTGAGGGTGCTCCAAGGGTACCTAAGGAGTAAATGAAGAATGTGTACAAAGCGGATATCAATGGTCCATGTCAACTAGAGATGAAGTGTTTGAGTACCATGAGTGATACATCCTTCCTATGGCACAAGAGGCTAGGACATGCTAGTTTCTCCACAATGAATAAACTGATCCTTAAAGTTTGGTTCTGGGGATGCCTGAAGGAAAAATTAGTGAGAACAAGTGTGTGGACTATATATTTAAGCTAAGCATGTTAAGAGCAGCTTTCAACTAGTAGGGTTGGTTAGCACCAACGGATCAATGACTAGTTCATATGGATCTTTGTGGACCCATGAGAGTACTGAGTGGAGGTGGTAACATGTATGTCTTCGTTCTTGTAGATGATTACTCAAGTTTCACTTGGACCTTTTTCATAAAATCCAATGATGGAATGTTGATGTGTTTACTGTATATGCTAAGATAGTCCAAAGAATTTAAATTGCTAGCTGAAGAGCTTAAGAACTGACCATGGTACAGAATTCGAAAACTCTAAGTTTCTCATATTCTATGCTAAAAATAGGGTGACTCACAACTTCTCAGCCCCTAGAACTCATCAACAAAATGAGGTTGTGGAAAGAAAGAATAGATCTTTAGAAGATATGGCTAGAACCATACTGATAACTAGTGATCTTCCACAAAGTTTCTGGGCTGAAGCTGTGAATACCGTCTGTTACCTCATCAACAGATGCATGATCAGACCATCTTGAATAAGATCCCCTATGAATTACTTAAAGGTAGAAAACCAAACCCAGCACATCTCCGTTCCTTTGGTTGTGTCTGCTACGTGCACAACAATGGAAAGGATGCTCTGGGCAAGTTTGACATCAAAGGTGATGAGGGAATTTTCATTGGGTACTAATCTCACAACAATGCTTACAAAGTGTCCAATAAAAGAACCAAATGCGTAGAACAAAGTGCACATATTATATTTGATGAAGCCAATCAAGGGGCTGAGAAAGTCTTGCAGGAACAGATACAAAAGGGAGCAGGAGATCTCTCCTAGAAGTAGTCAAATGATGAGGATGATGGGGAACAGGGAAGTGGACCAAGTCCATCAGGAAATGGAGAGAGTGCAACACTCACTCCAGAAGTGCATCACACTGAAAATGGCTCTCAAGGGATCTATGCAGGTATAATGATACTGCTTTGATGATGACAAACACAAGCCAGAAACAAGTTGGAGGGACAAGGTCCGTTATATGTGCACAAGTGGAGCTAGGCCGAATTCGAGTTGAAGTTGAAGCGTTATTTATGGAAACAAATAAATATGGATTCAGAGAAGGAAGCATCTTTGGAAAAGGACTCTTTTATGGAAAAGAATGTTGTTCGCATCTCAAGAAAGGTGTCCTAGATGGAAAGTCCTTAGGGTGCAATATAAATACATTCATCAACCCTAAAAGATACAACTTTGCAATTTGATTTTGGCGATTACTTTCAAGCAAGAGCAAGGGCACTTGGCGAGATCATTCAAGCAAGATCTAGAGTTAGGTTTTCTTGATTATTCAAGTCTATTTGACAATCTTCTTGGAATCTTTGTTTAGTGACAAATTTTGTAAGAAGTTGTTTTATCTTTTTGTGAGTTGTGTTGAGAGTGGCTTTGACTCTTAAGAGTTGAGTTTGGTGCAAGTGGTATAACTGGGACATTACTCGTTTGAAGTTAGTAAAGTTGTTGAAATCCTACAAGTGTAGGTAGTGGTTGTTTCTACCTTGAGCAAGGAGTGTTTGCTTCTCTTTACTACTTTGGGAAACTCTTACATACTATTTAGTGAACCAGGTTCATCAGAAACTTTGGGGATCAACTCTTTCAAGGTTCTCTCTCTTTCCTCAAGCTATGTGCGTAGCATAGGTTCCTTTCTGAAATATGAGGCCCGTAAGGAAAGATGCCTCTGAAATAGGGTTGCGTATAAGGAGAAGAAATGATATGATATGATAAGTTTTATGTAAAAATCCTATCCAAAATGGAAGACCCGTAAGGAAGGTTGCTTCATACAAAATGGGAGGCCGGTAAGGTGAAACATAGTTTACCCTTGGCAGGTAGACCACCTCTTTACCGATAAGGGGTAATCATCGGAATTCCAAATAGTAGCTTGCTTGGTCTTACTTATGTCAGTTGAGGTCACATACCCACTATATGAGCATCATTTACACTTCATGCATCATGAACTTTATAACATCTTGTTATATCACCTTCTTTGCTATATATCTCTTTTTATATTATGTGCCTTTGCGATCTAACATTGTATGCAGGTTTTGGTAAGTTACATATATTGCACCCCGTATACTTAGTACAGTCAAACATACTAATGCATACTTTTGCCTATATTATCTCACCATGTAGGGAGCGGAGAATTCTTTCATCCACCATTTGATGACTAAATTGAATTTGAAGACATTTGTTGTGGTGGATCCTACCATCTAAGGACAAGCCACAATTCCTCTACCTTAAGTAGCTTTTATTTATATTATCTATACTTAACGGTGATCCCGGAACATGTCTTAGCCTCCGTCATATGTAATGACTAGCGACATTGTTCGATATCTTGTAGACTCTCGTCGGATCTATGTGTTGTGTGTTGTATTTGATCCTTATGATCATGGTTATCTTTTGATTAAGGCTATCATAGTTTGATTATGGGAATTATGATATGTATATGTATGTTTGATATGGAAATATGGAAGATCCTAAGTCCCAAATTGCCCCTATAGCATGAGTCATACTTACCTGCCCCTTAGTCATTATGTGCTATTTGCTATGTGAATTCATGCTAATTCCTTTCCCTAAGATATCCCCATAGCATGAGTCCTACTTTTCTATCCCTTAGAACTATGTGTTTAATTTAGAATGCGCTTCCAAACCGATGATGTGAATTTTGGTACTTTGAGGCTTGTTTGGGGACTGTGGGTTCCCATTTGCCATGTATCTCCTAGACCCTAGGTCTGGGTCGTGACAAGAGAATCAAGGGCATACTATGCAATTCACTCAAATCGGGTACTATTACGTCCTAATTTGGGAGTTTCTTCGACAGACAACCATCACCTATGAGCCATTAATGATAAAATGAAGTGTTGTAATTACCACATCCATCCAATACCTTTTCAGGGTAGAGGACATCCCATCAGTGGATCCACAAATAATTATATCAAGTCCTCTTTCTGGACAATAGGAAATCATCCAATTTTAAAGTTCAATCCTCTCCTATGCAGGCTACATAGTTAGAGAGTTTGAGTTATTATTTACTTTCACTCAAGTGAAAATAGTTCTTTATTTTATGCAAGAAAATCAACTATATCAACAGAAACTTAAGCATGGGGACATTATGACTATCAACTCGATTAGGGTCCATGCGGATGAATGCATATAGGTACATCTCAGTCATCTACATTAACTCATGGATATCACCAATAGATAATTAGATATACAAAAATTCAGGAGATAATAAATTTACTCAAGACCTCCACTTTAGAATTAGGTTAACACAACTTCGAACTCAATTTATAAAAATTAACACGTGGAAAGTATGGATGAACACAATCTAATGCTATGAATGATCTTACATAGATAGAATGTGAAGATTACAGCCAAAACTCGAAGAACTTAGTGCATGCTCTTGATCTCTAGCCTTTTCTCCTCTATATTTTTGCTCTCAAAAGATTCTAAATGTAAATGGTGAGAAAAGGGCCATGGGGTACTGCTAAGGGGTTCAAAGAGGGCAAAAAATGACTAGGTTTTAATTGGAAAAGGATGAAAAAACGATGAAACTGCCCTTCAACTGGCAATTTTTTGAGCCATGGAAGACCCATTCATACACTGGGGTTCAAATTTTATGAATTTTGATACTGAGTCTACGATCACTTTTTTATGGGACGTGAACCCTTCTATGGGCTTGTCCTATCATTTTGATTTTCGAGGTTCAAATGTCACAATTTTTTTGGACCTGAAACCATGAAGAGTTTTCTATGGGTCATCGATGGAATTACAGTCATGAAACCCTTTCGTAGATCAACTTAATACTAAGAAAATTGTCTAAGTTTTCAAGTTTAGGGTTCTATGAACCTCTTGTATGGCTCGTAAAATAAGTTACAGGTCATGGACCCAACTTGTAGACTCAATCCAAAACTAAAAGTTTCTCTAAGGATCAAGGGTAACCATGAGGACCATCTATAGACTTTGGAACCATCTACTAGTTGTAGAATCACTTTCATGATCACTGCCAGTTTCTCGACCCTTTCACATAGAACTAGTCAGCTTTATTTCTCAATGGGTCTAGGAAGGGATAAAACTCTGTGGTAAAGTGTCACCTTGATGCTGTAAAGCTATCAGTTTGTGCCTGGTCATCCCTAAGACCAATTTGAGTTTTTTTTAGTTGGATTTGATCCCCCACCTTCGTTCAATAAGAATGGATAATAGCTCATGGGATCGACATAAGGGGGCTGGCATGACTATATTTCTGTGAGCGAACTCTTGGTGAATATGAAGCGCACGGATACAAGTTATGCCTTGGAAATGAACTACAATTCCAATTTAGCTTTGTCTATTAACAAGGTAGCTATAAGTAGTGCAACTATAAATCTTATAGAGAGTAAGATCTTGGCACAGGATGAACGCTGACAGCATGCTTAACACATGCAAGTCGGATGGGAAACATGGGAATTGTGTTTTCAGTTGTGGACAGGTGGTAACGTGTAAGAGCCTTCCCATGGTGTATATTGGTGTGAAGACCCCTTTCTTCTATATTTTTTGAGAAAGAGAATTGATATATGATCCATTAGAAGTGGCTAGTGGTATAAGAATGATGTATAATTATTCTTGTATCAAAGGAGTGGCTGTCGATCAACCCTATGGATGGATAGATAAATGTTTGGATTTTTATGATTGAAAAATCATAATTTAGAACAATTAATATTCATATATTAGAAATAAATTCACAATTAAATTAAATAGATATATCTAGTTAGAATTCACTTTGAAGAAAATAACCCCTAGATACATATGTCGTGTTAATTCACAATTGAGTATATTAGAAAATTTAAAATTTTTCTCAAATTCTTATGAGAGTTTTAAGTGCATACAAGGTAGGATCATTCAAGGGGTATTACAGAGAGCTTGTTTGATAGACTTTGATAGTCATTTGGACAAGTTCGTGCCCTTGTGTGAGTTCTGTTATAATAATAGTTATCAGTCTAGTATTGGGATGACTCCTTTTGAAGCTCTTTGCGGGGGAGGATATAGGTTACCCATAGGATTGTTTGAGATTGGAGAGGCGAAGCCCTTAGGGTTGATTTGGTGAAGGATGCTCAGGAAAAAGTAAGGAGTATCCCAAACCAAGCTTCAAGCCGCCTAGAGTTGATAGATAGAGTATATAAACCACAAGATTAGAGATATGAAATTTCAGACTAGTGAAAATGTTCTCTTAAAATTGTCCCTCATGAAAGGCATTATGAAATTTGGTTAAAAAGGCAAGTTCAGTGCTCGCTATATTGGTCCATTTGATATTCTTAAATGTGTAGGTTGATGCATATAGATTGGCTCTACTCCTAGTTTGTCTAGAGTCAATTCCATGTTCTATGTGTCTATGCTGAAAAACAAGGGACGAGGCCTACTTTATTAAGTGGGACATAATATTGTTGGACAAGAACCTCCAATATTAGGAGGAACCAGTTGAGATTCTTTATTGGGATCTTTAAAAGTTGAGGTGCAAGGAGATTAAATATGTGAAGTTAGAATGAAACCATCGTCTAATTGAGGAAGTGACTTTTGAAATTGAGAAGGTTATGGAGGACAAGTATCATCATTTGTTCGCCGAATTAAGTATTTTTTTGTTCTTACGTTAGCCTTGTTTTTTTTATTTTATCACTCAAGAATGAGTGATAGGTAAATTGGTATATACTGTAACAACTTGATCCTATTATTATGGGTAGGTCAATATGGAAGAAAATTGAGTCAGAAAACTTTTGAGTAGTAAATTGAAAATTTTTAGCCTAGGCCAATACCAGATGAAATCTAAGTCATGTGAGGTCTAGAGAAATCCAATAATGGATTCGGAGTTGGGTTATAACTTTGATCGTTTAAGTTGATAGCCAATATGATAAGGAGTTCGGAAAAATTTATTGAACTGAATGCGGGCAAGTATTTTACTACTTTCTTTATTTTTCTAATAATTTATTGTTGTGGGTAAGTTAATCATTTCCTAACTTGTATTTTGGTTCCTAGACCTTAGTGTCACGACCCAACCCAGGGGCCATGACTAGTGCCGATTAGGCACCCAACACAACTATTAACTCTAACGACCAAC
>JAOTQR010080008.1:0-10155 GCA_025774065.1 Solanum ossicruentum
AATATATAAGACCAAGCGAGCTACTACGTGGAATTCTGGTGTTCACTCCACACTGAACATGGAGTGGTCTACCTTGCCAGGGTGAACCAAACACTCACCTTAGGGGAACTCCACCCTTTCTAGAAAGTTATTCATAACCTTAAGATAACACCACCCATTTTGGTACACACATCTTACTAACCTTACCAGAATACCACCCATTTTGGTATTTGATTCATATGTGTCGTATGGGAACACCACCTATTTTGTTCAATCATGTAACTTAAGATATATGGATCCATTAGCTAATTCATTAACCTATGGTAGCAAAATAGTTATGGGAAAATAGTTATCTACGAAGGTCCTCTGTGGTCACAATCCCAAGGAATACTTCAAATCATAATTATTATCATAATATACAAAGCATCGTATCATCATAGAGTAGCTCTTCAAAACCAAAGCTTCATCATATCAAAGATAGGATAGGGATTCATAACTTTTCATAGCTTTCACAACATTCTAATAATCTATAACATACATAATAGCCCTTCAATTCATATCATTCATAAATCACATATCTTTCCACAAGGCCTTTGTCAACATAAGAAGCTTGGTGCATAATTTAGTGAAACATGGTGGGTATGCATACATGCTCAAAACCATGCAAATCACACCCTTGGAAATAAGGAGCATAATGAAATCCCTTTCAGTTTATGTATGATAACCCACTATAACATAGTAAAGCATAGTTAGGACATCCTTAAACCTTCATCTTAAATCACACATTTCCATGACTTATTATTTCATAATATTATACAAAGACAAAATAGCATAATACTCATCACAATACCATCATAAGTTTCTTCGTAATCATATTATGAAAAGGAGTTCATAAAGTCCTCATAAATACCATAACTTAAAAATAGATTTAGAGGAAGAATGTTTGATCGTGCAGGAGGAAGGTTCCTACAATCAAAACCCACATACCTTAGCAATTCAATGGAGAAACATTTGGTGTGGTGATGAAGAAACCAAAACCCTAGACATGAAAAATTCTCTTCAATATTTACCATTTCTATAGGCATAATGGAACTAGGGTCCCTAATACATTTTCTCAACATAAAGACATGAAAAATTTGATCAATTATACTCATTTCCATAGGCAACTCTAATTTGTATGCAACTTTATCCACACGTCTTATGATCTGATAAGTCCCTACATACCTAGGGCTTAATTTCTCCTTCTTGCCAAAATGAACCACGCCCTTCATTGGTGAAACCTTCAAATACACCCAATCATCAGCTTCAAACTCAAGGTCCCTCCTTCTAGTGTCGGCATAGCTCTTTTGTCGACTTTGGGCTGCCTACAATCTCTCTCTTATCATTCTTACCTTTTCTAAGGCTACCATAACAAGATAAGTACCTAACAAAGCTATTTATCCCACTTTAAACCAACCAACCGGGGATCTACAACCCCTCCCCTAAATGGCTTCAAATGGGGCCATTCCAATGCAAGAATGACAACTATTGTTGTAAGCAAACTCTATAAATGGAAGATACTTATCCCAACTATCCTTAAACTCCAGGACACAAGCCCTAAGCATATCCTCAAGAGTTTGGATAAGCCACTCGACTTGGCCATTTATTTGTGGATGAAAGGTCGTGCTAAGCTTGATTATAGTGCCAAAGCCTTTTTGGAAGGACCTCTAAATGTGAGATGTGAATTGAGCACCATGATCCAAAATAATGGCAAATGGAAACCCATGAATATACAACTAGGAATAATCTTCAGTACTATATGTTATTTTAGTTAGTGGGAAGTGAGACGACTTCGTCATTCGAAACAATAACCCAAATGGAGTCAAAATGACTTCTAGTCTTTGGCAACCCAATCACAAAGTCCATATTGATCTCTTCCCACTTCCAAGTAGGAATCTCTATATCCTGGGTCAAACCACCTGGCTTTTGGTGCTCGGGCTTGAATTGTTGGCAATTATGGCAACTAGCTACAAATTTGTTAATGTCTTTCTTCCTACCACCCCACTAATAATTTCTCACAAATCTTTATACATCTTGGTAGAACCCGGGTGAATAAACTGCTCAAGTCATCGACATTGGACACACACAACCTACCTTGGTACCTAAGAACGCTATCTCCCCCTTGGGAGAAAGCCTCCACTTTTTCATCTTTCACTAATGACTTCAACTCCTCCAAAGTGGGGTCTAGATTTAATTTCTATTTAACTTTTTCAATCGAGGAGGACTTTCACTTGATATAACTCCCAACCTAGCCAACTGATAGATGTCCCATGCTAACTCCTCTTGCTATCATCAAGGTGAGCCACAATATCCATGGACACCCTAATTAGGGCATCAGCCACAAAATTGGCTTTGCTCGGATGAGAATGCACATTCATGTCATAATCTTTAAGAAACTATACCCACCTAATTTTCCTCAAATTTAAATCTCTTTGGGTGAACACTAATTGAAGGCTCTTATAGTCAGTGAACACATCTATATGAACCCCATATAAATAGTGATGTAATATCTTCAAAGCAAATACCACGACTAGTAGTTCAAGATCATGATTACTATAATTACACTAATGCACTTTTAGTTGTCTAGAAGCATAGACAATGACTTTTCCATTTTGCATCAACACACCCCCAAGCCAACTCTTGAAGCATCACAATACACCACAAACCCTTCTAACCCATACAGTAGAGTCAAAATAGGAGCAGATGTAAGCTTGTCCTTCAAGGTTTGGAAACGTCTTTCATATTCATCGATCTATAAAAATTTTGACTTCTTTTGAGTCAATTTTGTCTAAGGAGAACAATTGAGGAGAAACCATTCACAAACCTTCGATAGTAACCGGCCAAACGCAAGAAGCTCCTAATGTCCGTCGGAGTCGAGGGTCTAAGCCAATTTCTTTTTACCTCCGTCTTTTTTGGATTCATCCTTAATCCCATCAACTAACACCACATGACCTAACAATGCAATTTCTTTCAACAAAAACTTGCATTTGTCAAACTTAGCAAAGAGCCTTTCTTCCCTCAGTGTTTGTAACACTACCCTCAATTGATTTGCATGCTCTTCTTTATTTTGGAAGTAGATTAATATGTCATCAATAAATACCCCAATAAACATATCAAGGTAGGGCTTGAGGAACCTATTCATGAGATCCATAAATATTGTCAGAGCATTAGTTAGGTTGAAGGACATCACCATGAATTCAAAATGCCCATACCTTGTTCGAAAAGCCATTTTGGGAGTATCACACTCCCTTACACTCAATTGATAATACCCGGACTAAAGGTCAATCTTTGAGAAGTGACTAGCCCCTTGCAATTTATCAAATAGGTCATCAATTCTTGGCAATGTATACTTGTTTTCCATAGTGACCTTATTGGGTTATCAGTAGTCGATGCACATTCCAAGCGAACCATCCTTCTTTCTTACAAACAACACTAGTGTATCCCAAGGTCACTTACTAGGCCTTATGAAACCCTTCTCTAATAAATCTTTCAATTACTCCTATAACTCTTTCAACTTCATAGGGCCATTCGATATGAGGAATGAGAATGAGTTGAGTATTGAGGAGGAGATCTATACTAAAATCTATCTCCCTTTTGGGAGGGACACCAGGAAGTTCATTGGGGAAGACATCAAGAAACTCATTGGCTAGCGAAACCAACTCATGGAAGGGACTTTAGACTCAACATGCCAAACCCTCATAGATGATAGATGCGATATTTGGAAATCAACCTTTGAGCCTTAATATAAGAGACGGACCTACTCTTGAGTACCGAATCATGACTTTCCTATTTGAGGACAGTTTATTAGGAAATTAGAATCTAATCTTATGAGTCCTACAATCAATAGTAGCAGTGATATGCATGTAACTAATCCATTCCAAGAATGATGTCAAAATCCACCATGTCTAGTTGAACAAAATCACAAGGCAAAACTTTGTGCAATATAGACAATCATTATAGACTATTTTAGCAAGAACGGACTCACCTAAGATACTCAAAGGGAACATAACGATTCAAGACACACACAAAATGGATTAGAGATAAATGGAGTAATGAAAGAAAGAGTGGCACCTACATCAAACAAAGCATATACATCAAGATTGTGGATATTTAACATATCGATTGTCACGACCTAAGCCTAAGGCCTAGACGTAACATGACGAATGGGGAACCCGAAGGGACCCAACAAGCCTCTTAACATATCATTACACATCATTCATCGCTGAAGCAATTAAACAATATAATAAGAGTAGAAATAAGGGGAAATGGGCTAAAGGGATACTTTCATAACATAAGCACCAAAATAAGAGAGTCAATGCTCAATACATAACATGTCCAACAACACATTTACTACATAGATAAGAGCGGGGGCCAAGAAAAGCAATTGGGCTCACCCTCATAGTCAATACATACATAAAAGAAATATATACATAGCATGAGGTTATAAATATAGTCCCCGGAATGGAGGACTCACCAACTAGCTTGAGAGAAATCGTACTAGCCACATGGAGGAAGATGCTCAAGTGGAGCTGCAGTTCCTACATGGTGACATCATGTTGGCATCGAGTATACGTTAGTACGTTTGAATTTACTAAGTATGTAGGATGCAATGCAACAAGAGATAAGTAACAAAATCGAAATATATAAGAAATAGGTAATGAGTAGCATATAATAATATGGCATTCATGGAAACATAGAACATATGCATGTTTAAGGAGAGACCATTATTAGTGAATATCTAAGGCCTACCACCTCTTTGGAGAGGCGAATGAGGTACAAACCCCTCATTATGATTGATAAGATACAAACCCCTCAACATGGTTGATGAGGTACAAATCTCTCAATATGCTTATCAAGGTACAAATCCCTCGACCTGGTTGCATGGGCCTACCACCTCCTGAGCAAGGCGACTGAGGTACAAACCCCTCAACATGGTTACCTAGGCCTACAACCTCCCGAGTGAGGCTTGGTCAATTCCTAAAACTATAGAGATAATACCATATATGTACATTCATTTCATCATCATATAGTCATTCAATTCATAATACATGCATTGGGCCTTCAGTTCCTCAAGAAATCATAACCGGATATTTTATCAAACACTTGGCAGGTGTATAGTGCTAGTATAAAATCATGCAATTCAAGAGTGGAATCATGGCTAGAAAATTTAGTGTAAAACTATCAATAGATACTTGGTAATACCCTCAAACAATACACATCAAAACCCTTCATCAAATCTCACAATAAATCTTAGATTCATAGCTCAAAACATGCTAAAATAATCACAATTTCATGAAACCCCAGCATAGCATGCAGTAAAATTCATAATAAGTAAGACCCGTGGGTAAATCAACTTTAAATCATGCAATTTAGGTAAAAGAAAGCTTGGGCACCATGGGTGAAAGGACCCAATGGATGAAACTCACATACCTTAGCTTTGGATAATTTCTTGAAGAAGATTTGAAATGTAGACTTGAAACTTGAGTGAAATCCTTAAGATCTGGATGAGTTTTGGGACTTGAAATTTGGGGTGAAATATGAGTCTAAGTATTTGAATGAGTATTGGGGAGTGTTTTGGATGATATGAAGGTGAAATATAGCTAAGTATAGGTATTTCACGCATGGGAACTCTTAGGCTCAAGACCTAAAAGTCTTGGTCCGAGATAGAAAACAGATAGCCAAAATGCACTATACCACACCCTTGGCACGTTGCGTGGGGACGCGGATAGCTCACTGGAGATTGCAACTTTGAAAAAAATGAAATTGTGATTTCATTGCTCTAAAATATGGGGCTATACCCATTTCTCACTCCATTTGACCCCTTGGTCAAGAATACAAAGTCAGATTTTTGATATCACGCACAGATTTTGAGATATATAAAAATTATAATTCTGGATACTTTCGAGGCATATTTTCGGACACTTTTTTGGGGTCATTTTACTGATGACAACATCGGGCACCTCATCAACCCCTTTTCTCCCTTGAAGAGCATAAAACCGATTGTGAAGTGGAGCACCTCCTTGTTGACCAGCTTGTGCCAATTGGTCAACATGAGTACCTTGTCCTTGAGGACAACCATCTGTTACCCTTGTTTGGATAATCCTCAACCTCGTGGCCCATTTTTCCACACCCGAAGCAAGCCCCCATATCTTTATAGCATCTTTCTCCATGATTCTTACCACACCTTCCACATCTAGGAGCAACCCACCATTTCCACCTTGAGCCTTTGGGTTTGGAGCCCTATCATTTGCAAATCTTTGGCCTTGGCCATTGGAGTATCCATGGCCTTGAAACTTATGGCCTTGTTGGAAACAACCATCCTTAGCACCTTGGGATCCACCATCAAGTCGAGCCCTTTTGGGCTCCCTCATCCTTCTCTTTCTAAGCTTCACCCCCTTAAGTTGTTCGGCGTATGTCGTAAGTCACGATATATCCATATCCCCAATGAGCATGGCGTTATGGCACTCTTAATTGATCAAGTCGGATACACCTGACATAAACTTGTGCATCCTTGCTCGAGGGTAGGCAACCAAGTGAGGAACGAACTTGGAGAGGTTTTTGAACTTAAGGGAATACTCCCTCATACTCATAGAACCTTGACTAAGATTCATGAACTCCATCAACTTTGCTTCTAGCTCAATTGCAAAGAAGCGATCAAGGAAGGCAACTTTGAATTTATCCTATGAAATGGGCTCATCATTTTCGCTCTCTATCTTCCATTGATTATACCATATCTGAGCAAGGCCCTGCTAATTCTACTTTCTCTTTTGAACTTACCCCCATTATAGCCAAGACCTTGTACACCTCCTTGATGAACTCTAAGGGGTCTTCTTCTACCTTTGAGCCATAGAACTCTGGGGGATTCATCCTTGTGAAATCTCTAACCCTTAAGGCTGGGGTAGGAGCATGAAGATCTTGAACTCCTTGGTTAGCCACTGCCGTTGCCAAAAAGGTGACCACATTTCAGTACTTAGCGTGGGTGACTCCTTCTCCTTTCGCTTAGGGAGCTTGTGGGGCTAGTTCACCCTCGGGGTGGAGGCTCTTTGTGTCGTTTGTCTCAGTGGTATAATTAAAAGAGCAAAAGATCACCCATTATAGATAGGGAAACCTCATTTCAAATCTAAAACATGACATGGAATGTGAAGAAGTGAACCATTTCCTAAAACGCCTCATAGCCCCTCATTCATGGTTTTAGCGTGCTTCACAGCCATGAACAAGACTCTAGCTGATATAGTGTGTTGGATGTTCGAGGATTATTTACAAATCTAGTGCTCTGACACCAAGCTTTGTCACGCCCCAACCAAGGGACTAGATGTGACAAGGTTAATGGGAAACCCGAAGGAACTCTAAACAAGCCTCAAAGCATTCATAGCACATCCTTAGTTGCGGAAGCATAGGAAAACATTTAAAATAAATAACAAATAATTCTAGGGGAAGTGAGACTTTGGACTCACACTATGGGGCATTAGGGACTAATTAGGACTTCCACCTCAACATCATCATATAACAAGAAAATAAAGGGAATAAGGACTAAGGGTTTCTTCCATAATTACAAAAAATAAGAGTCAAGCCCAAAAATACATAGCCATAACAAGATCCAACAACACCTCTAATCATGAATAGAATGGGGGTCAAGATATCTCCCTAGCTCACCCTCAAAGATAGTATCCAAAAATAAATGAGTCTAAACAAAACATGATAGTAAGTGGATTTTATCCCCTAGATGTGGAGGACTTACCAAGCAATCTTCAACTGGAACGTCTAGCCGCGTGGAGGAGGAGGATGGAAAGGAACTTCAATTCCTACATAGTGAAATCATTTAGGAAAAAGTATGTGTTAGTACTTGGAATGTACTAGGTATGTGGGGTGCAATGCAACAAGGAACATAAGTCACACTTAAACGATATGCATAACTGTAATCAATGGATATAAGCTCAATATATTATGCATGCTCAATGCCATAGTCAAAATATACATGATAAATCATCAAGTCATATAACTAGCATAAATATATGGGAAGGGACCATAGCCACATATAAAACTAGGCATGCTACTACTTGGAATTCTAATGTTCTCTCCAAACCAAACATGGAGTGATCTACCTTGCCAGGGTAAACCAAACACTTACCTTACGGGAACTCCACCCTTTTTAGAAAGTACTTCATAATCACCTTATGGGAACACCACCCATTTTGGTATTTGATTCACATGTGTCATACGGGAACACCACCCATTTTGGTCAATCATGCAACTTAGGCAATATGGATCCATTATCTAACTCATAAATATATGGTTGCAACATAGTTATGGGACAATAGTTATCTACCAAGGTCCTCTTGGTACTAGGTCACAATTCCAGGGAATACTTCAAATCATACTTGTTATCATAATATGGAAAGCATCATGTTTTATATCATCATAGAGTAGCTCTTCAAAACCAAAACTTCATCATATCAACGATAGGACTTCATAACTTTTCATAGATTTCATAACATTCTCATAATCCATAACACACATAATAGACTTTCGAATTCATATCATTTGTAAACGACATATCTTGCCACAAGGCCTTTGTCAATATAAAAATCTTGGTACGTAATTTAGTGAAACATGATAGGTATGCATACATGCTCAAAATCATGCAAAATTGCACCTTCAGACATAAGGAGAATAATGAAATCTTTTTTCAGTTTATGCAAGATAACACACCATAATATAGTAAAGCATAATTAAGGCATCATTAAGCCCTTATCTTAAATCACATATTTCCATGACTTATCATTTCATAATGTTATACAAAGATAAAATATCATAATATCATCATAAGTTTCTTCATATTCATATCATGCAAAGGAGTTCATAAAGTCCTCATAAATACCCATAACTTGAAATAGATTTAGCGGAAGAATGGTTGAGCTTGTGGGAGGAAGGTTCCCACAACCAAAACTCACATACCTTAGTAATTTATTGGAGGAAATTCTAGTATGGTGACGAAGAAATCGAAACCTTATCTTGGCTTTCTTGCTTGAGCTCTTGGAGTAGGCTTAAGAGAGTTTTAGGATTTAGGATATTTTTTGAGTGGAAGGGAATGAATATATTAGGGTTACTTATGCTCATATAGGGTCCCTTGGCGGTGGGTGGGTAAAATGACATAGTTTAGACTTTAACAAATAAGAAATATTGAAATTGCCCCTTTTAAAATCTGGCCATACAGGATCACGAGACCCCTATTACGGGCTATAGTCTGGTTTACGGGCCATAGAAATGATTTATTCTATTTTCACTTTTGAACCTTCAAAGACTATTCTCTGATCATCAAATCCACAACACAACTTACGACTCATAAGTGTTTTTACGGGCCGTCTAATAAGTTGTATTTTGAGTCTCTAAAATTTTCAAATTTCACGAAGTCTGGCTAGGTTCGTGTATCATAAGTTGTATTTAGGTTAAATGAGTTGACAATCTCATTTGGGAATGTAAAAATATCATCAAGAGTCAAAAAATGATGTTTTGAAGTGTCCTGGCAGCGAAATCAGTGGTTTAGAGGTCCCATCGCTGAACAATTCAGCGGTACGCTGAATGGGACCTTCAGATCGCCTTTTGTGATAGTTTCTTAAATTTTTCGGAGCGATTCTTCCGCCAAATTGACTGTCGAACTTTTTAACAGCTCAAATAGACTTTAGTAAAATGGTCATAATTTTTACTCCGAACATAGAATGAGGCAAAAATGGATGGTAGAAAGCTAATTCAAAGACTTACAATTTGGTATATAGTGGATTACCTAATTCATTCTATGCTGAAAGATATGACCATTTAAAGTTACTCTTCTATGAATTCATACCAAAACTTAGCTGATTGGAATCCTTTAGTCTTGGCTCAATGTAGGAGAAGTCTTACGATCCCAAACCACATGTAATCAACTTTGAATACCAAGAGATTGATCTCACCACATTAGAAGTCATTAAGTTGATCTTATACGCGTATGAGGAACGACTCGGCTAACTTAAGATCTTGGGCGTTCACCTATGGGGGACATATTTACCAATATACCTACCCTGGAGCATGAGGCTTAACCCCAGTATAATCAATGTCAAATGCCACGACTCGTGTGGCTCGTCTCCTATTTTATAGCAGTGT
>JAOTQR010080009.1:0-41373 GCA_025774065.1 Solanum ossicruentum
CTAATATTATGACCACCAAAAAGAATAATCTCAAAGGTAATATAAAGATAAAGTATACAGTTTCGACGGGTGGTAGCCTGAGGGGGTTCAGCAAGAACCATGCATAGGGATGACCCCGATACAGTTTTGACGAGTGGTAGCCCGAGGGGGTTCAACAAGAACCTAGCATAGGGACGATCCCGGTACAGTATTACGGGTGGTAGCCCGAGGGGATTTATGAAGAACGTAGCATAGGGACGATCCCGATACAGTTTACCACTAATAAGTTGGTCATTTGTTTACAACTGTGCACAGATTTTACAGTACAAATGATACAGTAAAGGTAAAGTGATATAAAGTACTCGATCCCAAAGTATAACTAACGATGGTCTCTTATTCTACACTAGTGCATGGTTTCATTTGAGTTGTTATTTCATACACAGTATTTGCTGCCTTACATATTTAGTACATTATCTCGTACTGAGTCCCTTCCGGGGGACCTGCATTTCATGCAACAGATACAGGTGCTAGTAGATCTCCTCAGTAGAGTACGGAACATTCAACTGCAGTTACCGAGCTCCAGGTTGCTTCAGAGCTTTGTGTGTGTTTAGAACTTTTCTATTTGCATTATCCAGTTAATTCAGATGGGGCCTGTCCCGAACATATGCAGATACTTTCCCTCCTTAGAGGCTTTGTAGACAGTGCAAACTAATATGTGGTCATGTCTCGTATTTTAGACACCGTGGCCCCAACGACCTAGCTATACACATCTCCTTTTAACTTGTTAAAACCATTTATCTCCTCAGAAGCATGCCAAACATAGATATTACTTATTATATGTATGCATAATATATAGATATAGATTGGTTCTCTCGAGCCTTATCGGAAATGGGTGCCATTTCACCCTAACCAGACTTTGGGGCACGACAATTGCTAAGGAAGGTTTTGGTGAAGGACATTCTAAAGGTTATACATGGATCTATTGTGGCCATTGTGAGTGGCTGATTATGGTTGTTGGGTTGACTATGGTGGTATATAGCATGAACGTAATGACTTATAGGCACTAATTGTAGCAGTTGTGGTATTTGCTGGGGGTTGCTGGTTAAATGCTACAAATTGGGGGGCGGGTGCATGGTAATTGCTATTGAGGACCATGTTTGAGAAATGATATCCAGATGTTTGGGTATGAAGGAAAGTATAGGGACTCATTTGAGTGGTTGGCCTGTTGGATATTTGCTGCATTGGTGAATGTTTGAAGGCGATGCCAAGTGGATTGGATAGTAAGGCAAAAGGGTTTAGGCCCTATGTATGCCTAGCTGATTCACTTCCCATGACTTGTCAGGTGATTCGCAGATAGGGGCAATGTCACGACCAAAACCTAGGGCCTAGACGTGACACGGCGAATGAGGAACCCGAAGGAACCCCAAACAAGCCTCTTAACTTGTCATTACACAACCTTGGTCGCGGAAGCATATAAAAGACATACAAAGTAGGAAAAGGGGCAATGGGGCTAAAGGAAAGCTTGCATGAACATCATAATCAAGAGACAAGAGTCAAAGCTCATAACGTAGATACATAACTTGACCAACAACCACCTCTAAATACATAGATAGAGTTAGGGCCCAAGACAAAGTAATCGGGCTCACCCTCATAGTAAACATAGAGCATAAGAAAGTGTCTCAATACATAGATAATAGTATCATAGACTAAGGTCCCTGAAGTGGAGGACTCACCAACTAGATTTGAGTAGAATTGATCTAGCCACGCGGACAAGGAGGATGATCAACTTGAGCATCAGTTCCTACATGGTGATATCATGTAGGCAAGTGTATGCGTTAGTACGTTTGAATGTACTAAGTATGTGGGATGCAATGCAATAATAGATAGACATCATACTCAACATGCATACATTAGACAATGGGCATAGTATAATAATATGACATGTATGATCAATGCGTAAGTAAAACATGCTTAAGTAGCTCACGCTCATATCGGATATCATATGTGTAGAAGAGACCAAGTGAGAATCCCAACTTTGGTTGGGAGATGCCATTCACACCTAAACACCCTGGTGGCAAAGTACATACCCCTCACATGGTTGATGTCATTCACACCTGGACACCCTGGTGTCAAGGTATATACCCTCACTTGGTTGATGCCATTCACACCTAGACATCCTAGTAGCAAGGTACATACCCCTCACACAGTTGATGCCATTCATACTTGGACACCCTAGTGGCAAGGTACATACCTCTCACATGGTTACTGGGCTCCTTTACCCCCCCTCCCCGGACCGGGCATGGTCTAATGCAGCACTATATAGAACATATATATCATATAGGTAACCATATTTCATCATCACATAGTCAATCATGTCATATCTCATGCTTTGGACCTTCGTTTCCACAAGAAACCCTAGCCGGACATTTTATCAAACACTTGGGGGTGTGTAATGGGGGTAAAAGATCATGCAATTTAGAGATGAAATCCGGCAAGAAAATATGTAATAAAACCATCAGTCAAGACTTTGCAACACCCCCAAGACATTCACATCAAAATCCCTCATCAAATCGAATATTTGATCCAAGATTTAGAGCTTAAAAGATGCTAAAACAACCATACTTTCATGAACTAAATTCCCTGTGTAGTAAATTTCTCAATATACAAGACCCACATGTAAAATTAACTTTAAATCATGCAATAGTAGTAAAAAGGAGGCTTAGGCAGCATGGGTGAAAGGACCCAATGGTTCAACACCACATACCTTAGCTTTGGAGAAGCTCTTGATGAAGATTGAAAATGGAGAGTTGAAGCTTGAAGAAAATCCTTAGTTCCGGATGAAGGTTTTGGGACTTGAATTTTGGAGTGAAAATATAGCTAAGTGTTTTGGGGAGTATTGGGAAATGTTTTGGATGATATAAGTGGGAAATTTGGCTAAGTACAGATAAAAACACGTTTGGAAAAACTTGGGCCCAACACTTAGAATATTTGGACGGCACAAGAAAAACACTATCAGGGAAAATACACCTCTCCGCGTCACGGAAAAGATGCGGAGGCAAAATTGTACATTAGCGCGCCCTTGGCACGTCGTGCCAGGGGCGCAGATTGCTCTCTGGAAATCCTCACTTAAAAATTTATAATTGCTCATCTTTCACTATTAAATCAGGGTTAAACCCTTTTTCACCTAATTTTGACCCCAAGGTCCCAAATATGAAGTCGAATTTTCAAAATAATGAACGGATTTTAAGATATATGGAAATTAAAATTCCGGGCATTCCAAGGCATATTTTTGGGCACTTTTTGGGGTCATTTCAATATCTTCCCCTTGGAAACATTCGTCCTCGAATGTGAAAGAGACATACAAGCCAAGAGTGATCATGAACAAATCAGTCCTAACAAGAATGCAATATAACAGGTAAAATACCAATTTCAAATTCTCAAGATAAGTGTAAAATCATCATAAGTTTATCAACTTAAACATGAATGCATATGAATGACATAGGGAGGAAATGTAAGGCTTGAAATTATGTATAGGACTTAGGCTTAGTACCTTTGGCTTGAGTGGAGTGGGAAAGATAAGGACACCACTTTTCCATGTCCACATCGGCCTCCCATGTAGCACTTTCAACTTGTTAGTTCCTTTAAAGGACCTTAACGTATGCCACCTCTTTGTTCCTCAATCTCTTCACTTGCCTATTCAAGATCTGAACCGGAACCTCCTCATAAGTCAAGTTATCCCCAACAACACCCACAACATCAAGAGGCACAATAGCATTAGGATCACCAACATATTCTCAACATAGAGACATGGAATGCCGGTTGAACCAAATTCATTTCACTAGGCAACTTCAACTCATAAGCTACCTTGCCAACACTCTTTATCACCTCATAAGAACCAACATACCTTGGACTCAACTTCCCCTTTTTACCAAAATAGACCACACCTTTCATTTGAAAAACTTTCAAATAGACCCAATCACCCACTTGGAGTTCCAGGTCTCTTCTTCTTACATCGACATAAAATTTTTGTCGACTTTGAGTTGTCCTCAACCTTTCCCTAATCATCCTAACCTTCTCAAGAGATCCATAACCAGATCCGGCCCCAATAAAGCCACCTCTCTAACCTCAAGCCTCAAAAGGCCATACCGATGTTAGAGTGATAGCTATTATTGTAGGCAAACTCAATCAATGGAAGATGGTCATCCCAACTACCTCTAAGCTCCAAGACACAAGCCCTAAGCATATCCTCTAGTGTTTGAATTGTCCTTTTGGCTTGGCCATCCATTTGAGGGTGGAAGGCCGTACTAAGGTGCACTTTGGTACCAAGACCCCTTTGAAAAGACCACCAAAAGTGCGAAGTAAATTGTGCACCCCAATCCGATATAATGGATAAAGGAACCCCATATAACCTCATTAACTCATGGATGTACAACGTTGCATACTCTTCAACCCCATATGTAGTCTTGACCACTAGAAAGTGAGCCGATTTCATCATCCTATCAACCACCACCTATATGGAATCAAAAGCTTTTCTAGACTTGGGCAACCCAACCACAAAATCCATATTAATCACCTCCCATTTCCAAGTAGGATTCTCTATGTCTTGGGTTAGGCCACCCGGCCTTTAATGTTCGGCTTTGACTTGTTGACAACTATGCCAACCGGAAACAAATTTGGTAATGTCCCTCTTCATGTCTCCTCACCAATACGCATCCCTCAAGTCTCTATACATTTTGGTGGAACCGAGGTAGATAGAATAAGAAGAACTATGGTCCTCATCACAGATTCTCTCACTTAAACCATCAACACATGGCACCTACAACCTACCTTGGTATCTAAGGGCCTCATCTCTCCATTGGGAGAAAACCTCTATTTGCCCTCTTTCACCAAGGCCTTCAATTCAAGCAAGGAGGAGTGTAAAACTTTTTTTGCTATCACCTCATCAACCAAGGAAGATTTAGAACCATCAACATTAACTACACCATTACCTATATCTTCCAACCTAACCCCCAATCTAGCCAATCTATGCACCTCCCTAGCCATCTCCTTATTATCACCGTCCACATGAGCTAGGCTACCCATAGGCACCTGACTCAAAGCATCCGCCACAACATTTGCCTTACCCAGATGGTAATGTACACTCATTTCATAGTCCTTAAGAAGTTATAGCCACCTTCTTTGTCTCAAGTTGAGATCTTACAAAAGATATATTGGAGGCCTTTAAGATCGATGAAGACATCAAGAAACTCATTTACTATGGGGACCGACTCAATGGAAGGGACCTTGGACTCTACCTCTTTAACACTCACTAGATGATACAAACACCACCTAGAAATCAACTTATAGGCTTTAATACATAAAACAAATCTACCCTTGACCACCACATCTTGACTTTCCCACTCAAGGACGGGTTCATTAGGAAATTGGAACTTGACCCTATGAGTTCAAGAATCAGTAGAAGCATAGTAGGCATGCAACCAATCCATCGCAAGAATGACATCAAAGTCTACCATGTCTAATTCAACAAGATCATGAGGCAACAACTTATTCAAAATGCAAATAGGACCACTCCTATAAATTTTACTAGCAACAATAGAGGCACCAATAGGAGTAGACACTTCATATGACTCATGCAATAACTTGGGGACAACATGGAACTTTTCAACAACAAGAGGAGTAACAAAGGAAAGAGTGGCACCCAGTCAATCAAAGCATACAAATCAAAGTCAAAGATTTTCAACATACCGATAACAACATCGGGGATGTCACCAATCCCTTGCCTTCTATGTAGAGCATAAAATCGATTGTGCCTTGGGGCACCACCTTGAGGACCACCTCTCTCCAATGGGACCGCATTAGCACCCCGGACCTTGCCACGGTTTCTCGGACAATCTACCTTCTTGTGACCAAGCTCCCCACATTTATAGCATGCACTAGAACCCCTCAAACATGGGCCCCTATGTTTCTTTCCACATCTAGGACACACTTCATTAGGAGCCATTAAACCCACACATTGAGGCTTAGGAAAGTCATTAGCCAACCCCCTATTAGTAGCATGAGGAGGCCCTTGGCCTTGATGAAATTTAGCACCCTTTTGAAACCTTCTCTTAAAACAGGCGCTCTTGGCCTCATGACTTACTCCATTTGCTTGGCATAAGTCGTCAGTCCATGTCACCAATTAGCAAGGCAGACCGTTATTCTTCACTCACCAAGTCAGAGACCCCCATCATAAATTTATTCATCCTTGATCTAGGATCGACCACCAAGTGAAGAGCACACTTTGAAAGTTGATTAAATTTGAGGGCATGCTCCCTCACACTCATAAAACCTTGTTTAATGTTCATAAACTTTACCAACTTTGCTTCACTAAGCTCAAGAGGGAAAAATCGATTAAGGAAGGCCAATTTGAATTCCTCCCAAAGCACAACATTACCAAGCCCCTTCTCACCCTTCCATTGCTCATACCAAATTTCGGCTACCCCTTTGAGTTAGTACGCTGCCAACTTCGCTTTTTCATTTGGCCCAACACCCATGATGTTCAAGATTTTGTAGACCTCATCAATGAACTCTTGCGGATCTTCATCCACCTTTGACCCATGGAAAAATGAAGGATTCATCCTCATGAAGTCTCCTACCCTAGCTCCTGTTGTAGTGGCATGTGGGGCTTGGGCCCCTTGTTGGACTTGGTTGGCCACCACTTGGACAAGCATAGTAAGAGCATCTCGGAGCTCACCATTAGTAGGTTGCTCCTCGAGATTTTGGGCCCATCTTCCTCTAGTGTTTGGCATGATTTAGCATAGCAAAGAACAATCGTTAAGGGGAAATACTTACCACAACTCTATAGCATGACTTAGAACATGAAGAAGGGAAGCATTTCCTAAAACGCCTCATAGCCTCCTACTCATAGCCATGTGCGCTTCACAACCATTAATAGGACTCTAATCAACGCGGTGTGTTGGACTCCTAGGATCTAACAACTTAGTGTGCTGATACCAAACTTGTCATAACCCAAATCTAGGGCGTAGATGTGACACCGCGAATGGGGAACCCGAAGGAACCCCAAACAAGCCTTGTAACTTGTCATTACACATCCTTGGTCGCAGGAGCATATAAAGGACATATAGAGTAGGAATAGAGTCAATGTGTGATAGCATCATACAAAGCTCTACTCCTTTGAAGTACAAGGATGAAAAGGATGAAGCTTTAGGAGATCAAAGGAGGCCTATAACAAGATCTCAAACCAAGGAGTTTAATGATAAGCCCAATGGGCTTCAATTGCAGATCCAAATGTGTCTTGTGGGGGAAGAAGAGCTAAAGCGCAAGAAGGATGAATTGTCCAAATGATACAATTATTTGATGGCCCAAATTCAAGTCCAAGATGAAGAATTTTACAGTTAAATTTCATGCAAATAAGGCCAAGAAGAGTCCAAGAATCAGCCACAACAAAGGTTGCTTTCTGCCCAAGTTTGCAGAGAAAACTAATCAAACTTTCCAAATTTGTCAAGATTCCTTTCCTAGTTGGGTTTTACCTTATTTCCTTATTTATATATAGGTTATTGATATTTTTCTTGTTCTATTTTAAGTATCCTAGTACCATTAATGCTTTCCTAGAACTACTAGGTCTATTCCTAATTAAGGTAAATTTATTTCCTTTCTAGAGTAGGATTTACCTTGTAATTTTCTTTCTAGGTTTTGGATACTCCTTGGTCCTACCCTAAGGAGTCTTGGACATCCAAGTACCCTATAATATATATAGGAGTCTTTTTTCTTTCATTAAAGACAATTAGGAGAGAGTTCTATTGAACCTTTGGGACTTGTTCGTTGAAAATTTATCTTTAAACCTTTACTAGTTCATAGTTTGAGATATAAAGTACTTTATTCTTATGATATATTTTATTTTTTTGGTATTCTTTAGAAGGTGATTAGTTTACATGCTAATTATTATTTTAGTTACTCATAAAGCGGTCAAGATTTGAATCTAACGTTTTGATTCATTTTCTCAAGTAAAGGCATTAGATTTCTTGCGTATATCTTTATGTTGTTACTTGGATCTTGTAAAGGCCTTAGAAAATCAATTTCTTGGAAATTCTTAGATCTTTCCTTTGAATTTCTCATATCTTTAATTAGTTTTTTCTTTCTTTTATTTTTCTTGCTTCCGCATTCTAGTATTCACTCCATCTTAGTATTGTTTCTAACCTCGATCCTATCAATGGGGCTAAGGGAAAGCTTGCATAAACATCATAATCAAGAGAAAAGAGTAAAAGCTCATCATGTAGATACATAACTTGTCCAACAAACACCTCTAAATACATAGATAGAGTGGGGGTCAAGACAAAGTAATCGGGCTCACCCTCATATTAAACATAGAGCATAAGAAAGTGTCTCAATACATAGATAATATCATCATAGACTAAGGTCCCCAAGTGGAGGACTCAACAACTAGCTTTGAGTAGAACCGATCTAGCCACATAGAGGAGGAGGAGGATCAACTTGAGCACCGGTTCCTACATGGTAATATCATATAGGCAACAGTATATGTTTATACGTTTGAATATACTAAGTATGTGAGATGCAATGCAACAATAGGTAGACATAATACTCAAAATGCATACATAAGACAATAGGCATAGTATAACAATATGACATGTATGATCAATCCGTAAGTAAAACATGCTTAAGTAGCTCATGCTCATATCCGATATCATATGTGTAGAAGAGACCAAGCTAGAATCCTAACTCTGGTTGAGAGATACCATTCACACCTGGACACCCTGGTGGCAAGGTACATACCCCTCACATGGTTAATGCTATTCACACCTAGAAACCCTAGTGGCAAGGTACATACCCCTCATATGGTTAATGCCATTCACACCTGGACACCCTGGTGACAAGGTACATACCCTTCACATGGTTATCCAGGCTCCTATACCCCTCAGGCCAGGCATGGTCTAATGCAACACATTATACAAAACATATATATCATGTACGTAAGATCATTTCATCATCACATAGTCAATCATATTATATATCAAGCTTTGGACCTTCATTTCCACAAGAAACCCTAGCCGGGGAGTAAAACACCATGCAATTTAGAGATGAAATCATGCAAGAAAATCTATTATAAAATCTTCAATCAACACCTTGCAAAACCCCCTTAAGAAATTCACATCAAAGCCCCTCATCAAAACCAACATTAGATCCAAGATTTAGAGCTCAAAACATGCTAAAACAACCATACTTTTATGAACTAAATTCACTGTGCAGTAAATTTCTCAATGTATAAGACCCAATGTAAAATCAACTTTAAATCATAAAATATTAGTAAAAAGGAGGCTTTGGCAGCATGGGTAAAAGGACCCAATGGTTCAACACCACATACCTTAGCTTTGGAGAAGCTCTTGGTGAAGATTGAAGATGGGGACTTGAAGCTTAAAGAAAATCCTTAGTTTTGGTGAGGGTTTTGGGACTTGAATTTTCGAGTGGTAATGTGGCTAAGTGTTTTGGGGAGTATTGAAAAATATTTCGGATAATATAAGGGTAAAATTTAGCTAAATATAGATAAAAATACGTTAGAAAAATTGGGCCCAACTCATAAAATATTTGGAGCGCATAGGAAAAACACTGCCAGAGAAAATACACCTCTCCATGTCGCAGAGAGGACGAGGAGGCAAAATTGTACATGAGCGCGCCATTGGCGTGTCGCGCCAGGGGAGCGGATTGCTCTCTGGAAATCGTCACTTAAAAATTTATCATTGTTAATCTTTCGCTCTTAATAAGGGTTAGACCCTTTTTCACCTAATTTTGACCCCCTGATCACAAATATGAAGTTGGATTTTTTAAATAAAGAATGAATTTTAAGATATATGAAAATTAATATTTCGGGCATTCTGAGGCACATTTTTGGGCACCTTTTGGGGTCATTTCAGCCAAATAGTGTATTCTTGAAATCCTTATTGAATTGTTGCACTGGCTCGCTATTGCAAATAGATAGGTGGTTGGCTTTCTGGATAGTGAAAAGGGTACTGGAACTATTGTGGGATATGAAACATGTTTATGGCTAATATACTCGTGCTATGAACTGGAACCTGCGGGTACGCTTATATTTGTACTTTTGCAGATGAAAGTCTTATTAGTGGGGGATGTTATACTAACCCTCTGGGTATTTCTATGGCTTTGCAGTTATTGTGTTGATTTGAGCATGGGTACAATGTCCTTGCGCCGTTGATGATTTGTTGGGACGGTTATTGGTTGAGTTACTTGGGAGATGTAGATTTATGAGTTAATTGGGAAGTTATACCTTGAGAATAAGTTTCTAGGTAATGTCCTAGTAAACGACCTCAGAGCGAAATTCTAACGATTCCATTAGCACTGGAATGGTTGAATTCGGCATGGAACATGTCCGGTGTAATTATATCATAGATTGTAATTTGACCATCAGATTTGATTAATAGTTGACCCAATCAATGCCCTTGAGAATAATGCCTGGAATGAGAATTTTGATAGTGCGGTTAGCTCCGGAACATTAATTTTGGTCTAGGGTGACCCCTCATTTGATACCAAGGACTTCTGGATGCGATTTGCCATACGGGAGCTCTCCATTGGAAATTGCATATAAGGAAGTGGGACCTATGTCAAATCCCAGGAAGCTCCATTGGAAATTTTGACCGCACAATTGGATCCAAAATGTCAAAATCATATGGTTACATGGTTTATTTCCGAAAATATGAGAGTGGATGAGCTCGAAACGATGAAAAAATGGTTGGATAGTTGCTGGATGGAGGAATGTGATGTGGCAGACTCTGGGGGCTACCATGTGGTGCAATCTGATGTTGTCACATGGTAGTGACGTGGGCTGGCACCAAGGTATACATATATAAGCTTGTTTCCAAGAGAAAAATACATATGCACATATTAACTTTGCACTGCGATTTCGAGCTCATTTTCATCCGATTTGAGTGGTTCAAAAGGATACCGACATGGATTTCCATGAGGAATGCAGTGATGGTGTTGGGATTTGATTTTGGTGCATATTTCAAGGTAAAATCTCTATTTTTTGCGTGTTATACATTGGAAATGAGTGAAAACTTTACATTGCATTATCTCGGTCATTTCTCAATGGAATTAAGCGAAATTTGTGTCTAAAATGTTCTATTTTTTGAGAGAAATATTGTGATGTTCTTGGATATTTGAACCTTTGTGACTTGTTCTTTGAGAATTTATCTTTAAACCTTTACTAGTTCATAGTTTGAGGTATAAAGTAATTTCTTCTTGTGATATCTTTGAATTCTTTTTGGTATTCTTTAGATTAGTTTACATATTAATTATTGTCTTTAGTTACTCATAAAGCGGTCAAGATCCAAATCTATTATTTTGATTTATTTTCTCAAGGCATTATATTTCTTCCATAATTCTATAAGTTGTTACTTGGATCTTTATCAAGGCCTTAGAATATCAATTCCTTAGAAATTCTTGGATCTTTCCTTTGAATTTTTCATATTTTTAATGAGTTTTTTTATTTCTTTTGTTGCTACTTCCGCATCTAGTATTCACTCAATACTTGTTCTTTCTAACCTCAATCCTATAATATGTCTTTAGGAAATTGAAGGTGCATGAATGAAATTACACGACTCATAATCTTAATTTAGCAGTTGTGGTGTTTCCTTTGATGATTTGAAGATATTATGTATATGGGGTTCATGTTAATGTTTTCACCGACCACAAGAGCTTGCAGTATGTGTTCACTCAAAGAGATCTTAATTTGAGGCAAAGAAGATGGTTAGAACTTCTTATGTATTATGACATGAGTATTCAATCTCATCTCGACAAGGCAAATGTTGTGGACGATGGTCTTACTAGGCTATCTACGGGTAGCGTGACCCATATTGATAAGGGAAATAGATAGTTGGTGAAGGATGTGCATTATTTGGAAAGGTTGTGTGTTAGGTCGGCAAATTATAATGATAGTGGCATTCATGTTCAGAATGGGGCTGGATCTTCTGTGGTTTTTTATGTCAAGGAATAGCAAGACTTAGACTCGCCATTGGTTGAGTTGAAGAGGTTGGCCGCTGAAAAGAAGATAGAGGTTTTCTCCTAAGGGGGAGATAGTGTACTTTGGTACCAAGTTCAGTTGTGTGTTCCAGATGTTGATGGTCTTAAGAAGGTGATTATGAGTGAAGCCTACAACTCTACTTATTCTATACATTTGGGATCCACCAAGATGTATCAAAATTTGAGGGAAGTGTATTAGTGCATGGTATGAAGGACATAGCTAGATTTGTATCCAAATGCCCTAATTGTCAAAAAGTGAAGGTAGAGCACCAGAGGCCCAGTGGATTGGCCCATGAAATTGAAATTCCTACTTGGAAATGGAAGGATGTGAATATGGATTTTGTGATTGGGTTGCCCCGTATCCGGAAGCAATTTGACTCTATTTGGGTAATTGTGGATAGAATGACCAAATCGACACACTTCTTACCGGTTAAGACTACTTTCAATGCCGAGGATTTCCCAAATTATATATTTGAGAATCAGTTAGGTTGCACATTGTGCCTATGTCTATTATGTCGGATCATGGTACCCAATGCACTTCTCACTTTTGAAAGTCATTTCAGAAAGAGGTACAAGGGTGACGTTCAGTACTTTCCATCCTCAAATCAATAGGAAAGCCGAGAGGAAAATTCAAAACTTGGAGGACATGCAGAAGCTTTGTGTGTAAGAATTCAAGGAAAATTGGGATGATCATCTACCACTCATTGAGTTGGCTTACAACAATAGTTATCATGCTTGCATTGAAATGGCACCATTTGAATCTTTGTATGGAATGAGGTATAGATCCCCGTTGGGATGGTTTGAGATAGACAAAATGGTATTGATTGGCCTAGACTTGGTGTTGGAAGCTATGGAGAAGGTAAAGTTGATATCGAAAAGGTTGAAGATGGCTCAAAGACATCAAAAGTCCTATTCAGATGTTAGGAAGAGGGATCTTGAATTACTTGTAGGTTATTGGGTGTATGTGAAGATTTCATTTATAAAGGGTGTAATATGTTTTGGTGAAAAGGGCAAAAGTCCCCGCTATGTAGGCCCTTATGAGATTGGTAAGCAGATTGGCAATGTGGCTTATAAGTTGATTTTCCTTCGAATATGAGTTCTATCTACTCGATTTTCAAAGTGTCGATGTTAAGGATGATTGGTGATCCTAGTACGATTGTGCCTTTGGAATGTAAAACTTGACCTATGGAGAAGTACCGATTAAGATTTTGGATAGACAAGTGAAATGTCTTCGCAACAAAGACATTGCTTCGATTAAAGTTTTTTGGAGGAACCAACATCTTGAAAGTGCTACATGGGAAGTGGAGTTGGACATGATAAAGCAATATCCATATCTATTCTAATCTACTCAATCTTAAGGTACTAGGTTCTTCATATTCAAATGGTCCTGCTTCCTTCATTTCGGTATTTTCATGACATGACATGCATACGTGTGCACAAAAATGATTTAAATGATGTTTTAACATAAGTTTTGATAGTTTTATGGTTTCTAAATGATGTTTACTCATTGTACTCTCATGTTGGGCTATTTCATGTTCAAATTAAGCTTTTCAAGCCATATTCTAGCTCATTTGAGGAAGAATGTTCCCAAGGGGGAGATGATGTAAGGACCCGCACCTCAAGAAAATTTAACAAAGCTTAAAAGTGTGTTTTCAAGAATTTTGAACCAAGGTTCCCTTTTAAAGAACCTTACATGGCCCGTGGTGCACTCCATGAACCATATAGGGTGTCTTAGAAGGGAGCCTTGGCCTTTTCAAGGCCATGTCTTGCCAAGCCGAGAGGCTACTACAGGAGTGTGCCCACCATGGAGCACACCATAGCAAGTGGTCTTGACGACGAGCCGTGGAGTGGCCTCCTCACAAGGCCCTCAAAGTTTTGGCTCAAGGTCCCCAACATGGACCCCTTCAAGGCATGTAGTGCACACCATGGCCTAGATATCATGTTTCATGATTGATTATATCTTAATTTCATGATTTAAGTATGAATTTCAAGTTCCCATGCTACTCCTCCCTTCCTCTTGACATATGCATGCATGATTATGGCTTTTCATGAAGTTTTACCATAGATATGACTATGATTATGATTTCAAGGAAAGTATGGTTATGACATGAAATGTGATCATATAATGTCTATGATATGGCTCAAGAGCCCCATAGGTGTGTTTACACCACTATGTACAAGTTATAAATAAACTATTCCTATGCATGAAGGTATGAAATGAAGTATGATTCGGCCTTTGAGCCCAAGCACATATGATTATGATATGATTCGGCCTTTGAGCCCAAGCATGTATGATTATGATATGATTTGGCTTTTTAGCCCAAGTATGCATGATTCAGAAGTATGTTTTGGCTTTTAAGCCCAAGTACGCATGATTATGATTTGAAAAGCTTATGCTCCTTTTCAAGCATGTATATTTATTCCTGTGGTATGATGACTTAGCACCGAGAGGACCTTGAGATTTAGGCTCATCCGTTAGTTGAGGCATGACCCCTTAGAGGTAAATCTCATTGTCCCATAACTATGTGCCACCATAAGTTAAAGGATCGCCTCTTAGATGAGGTTAACTCCCTAGTGGGATCATCCGTTAGATGAGGCTTGATTCCCTAGATGAACCACTCTTTAGTAAAGTCTTGGTCAATTATGTAGCTTTAGGGGATCCACTTAGGCATTATAGATGTTCACCTTAGCATGTCACCTCCCATTCCTCTAATGTAGGGGTAACATTAGGATTCTATGTAAAAGCTCCATGGGAACATGGCGGTAGAGGTCCCATCCTCGCTATATTTATATACAACAAACTCATGCATCATGATTTATGGTATCTTGATATTATCTTCTATTCTTTATACTTCTCTTCTATATATATATGTACCCTTGTCATATAACACTTAATACAGGTTCTCATCATGATCATTACATTATGTACCTACTTAGTACATTTCAAAGTACTAATGCATACTTTATGTCTGCATTATATCACAATATAGGAACAGGTGCTACTTTTGATCATCCTCATGGCTAGATCCCGATATTATCACGACCCTGATTGGGTAAATCTTCCAGTTTCAAGGACCAGACCTATTGTCTTTCTATTCATGCTATGGTTGTAATAGAGGTAGTCTTTTCTTTATTTATGTGTGAGCTAGGGTGTGTCTGATAATGCAACACAAATAAGATAAAATGCGAAATCGAAAAGACAAGAAAGTAAAGATAGATAGTTGACACAAGAAAGGAAATGAAAAGAAACTGAAAGGTATATTAAACCTAAAGACCTCAACTAATTAATCGAAAATGAGCACCAACCTCTTATGAAGAACGGGGTGTATTGTTCATCAATATTCAAAATAGCCTCCCTAGAAATGATCAACTATGAGCTATTTATAGTCTTAGGTGGATTTTTACAGAAATGGACCAAAAGTGGCTGTAATTTACAAAATGGCGGTCAAAATGACTGTCACCTTCTTATTCGGCGAATCACTGAATTGGGACTTTGTCATCGATCTTGACAACTCCTGAAGCTGGAACTTTCTGGAATATTAGGTGGTCTCACAGGATATCACCGAATCAATTCAGTGGATCACCGATATGTTACTTGGCCATTGAACATGATAGATTCTCCCCTGCTTCACCATTACCTCCATGAGCTATCTTCAAGACATAGAATCCTTCTTTTGGCTTCAATACAAACTCAAGGATCTCCAAATTTATTGATAGCCCTTGCACCTTTTAAAGTTCTCGAGCTTGGGAGTGAATGGCTTTGGCGTGATCCGACTTGCATCATTTAAGCCCCCATTTTATGTTATGATTAGAGGCCTATTTTAGACATATGTATGTATTTTCAAATACAGTCTTGTATACCCTATCTTATGAACTATCCTACGTTATGTCTCATGCTATGATTCAAACTATATATATGTTTCAGCTTATGTATCTATTCCTGCTTTCACCTTTGATGCTTGTATGTATGCTAAGGGTTAGTTTGAGGTTCTTTTGGGGACCTCATTCACCATGTTATTACGGCTAGCCCCGAGGCTTGGGTCGTGATATTGACATACCAGTAACCACATCTTGGGCTTCTTTCACGTCTTGACGACCATGAATAGCATAAAACCTATTACCTTTTGGGGCTCCTTGTGCTTGTCCACCTTGACCTTGAGGCTTTGCATTCCCACTCCTACACTCCTTTGCAATATGTCCTAGCTTACCACATTTGTAGCAAACATCTTGGCTGGCTAGATATTCACCCTTATTGAGCTTTCCACACTTTGCACAATTTGTAGAAGCTTGTGCACCCATAACTCCTTGGGGCTTTGGGTTGGATCCCTTATCTTTGTTGAACTTGGGAGAAGGAGTGTTATATGACCCTTGATTTCCTTGCTTGTGGCCACCTTAGAATTTACTATGACCACCACTCCCTTTGTAGCTCTCTTGGACTCTCTAGACTTCTCACTCAATTTCTCATCCTCAATTTATTCCTCATAAGTCATTAGGCTGGAGATGTCATTCTTTGATAATCATAGTTGTTTTGCGTTACTTAGAGACCATGTCCGAAGCACCTGATATGAAATACTCATTCTAGCCTTGAATCAAATACCACGAATGGAGCACACTTAGAGAGCTTTGTGAACTTGAGAGAATACTCTATCACACTCATATGTCCTTGCTTAAGGTTTATGAACTCTTTCACTTTGTCCTCCCTCAACTCCAACGGAAAGAACCTATCCAAAAATGCTGCCTTGAACTCCTCCCATACAACTCAGCCCGCTCCTCACCTCTTACTTCAACCCATTGGTCATACCAAACCTTTGCCACCCTTTTCAATTGAGAGTCCACAAGCTCAGACTTCTCCTCCGATGGCATACCCATGATGGATACAATTCTATAAGTCTCATCAAGAAACTTAATTGGGTCCTCATAAATGTTTGATCCATGAAACTCTGACGGGTTCATCCTCATAAAATTACGAACTCTTGTTGCCTGGTAGGTGCTTGAGAAGGAATGACAACCTCTTTATTTTCTTAGTTGGCCAAAGATTGAGCAAATATAGTGAAGGCGTTCCTAAACTCTACATGAGAAACATTCTCTTCTTGTTTCTCAGGAGGGGCTTGATCTTTGGCCATATACCTTGGCAAAGGTGCTCTTCTTGTTGACATTTTCTAGAAAAGGCAAAGAGGGCTTCATGAGTAGAAAGAATAACCTTAGATACTTCTAATGGCACACCATGAATCATAAAAAAGTGAAATGTTTCCTAACACACCTCATAGCCTCTTATTCATAATTGTGGCATGCTTCACAATCACGAAAAAGACTCTACTAGACACGGTGTGTTGGATTTTCGAGGACCATTTACCAAGCTAATACTCTGATACAAAGTTTGTCATGACCTGATCCTAGGGCCTATGTGTGGTATGGAAAATAGGAAACCCAAAGGCAACCCGAACATGCCTCTTAGCATATTTTTGCACATCCTTGGTTGCGGAATTTAAAACAAGCATCAACAAATAAGTCTAAGGGAATCAGGGCTTAGACTTATGCTATGGAGATAGATAAAGGAAAGGGATTTGAAGGAATCACACAACAAGCAATAACTAAGGGGAGGGTAAGTACGACTCAAGATATGGGGAAGTAGGGACTTAGGAAGACCAGTTCCATCTCATCAACATCAACAACATCAATATTATCACATAAGGGATATGGACTAAAGGATAAGTTTCCATAAAAGGTCAACATCTCATTATAGGTACATAGCATAGCATGGTATCCAATAACATCTCTAAACAATTAGTAGGACGGGGCCAAGACAAGTCCCAAGCTCACCCTCAAAGTACAAAGTAAAATTGAAATAAAGTCTCAACATAAGCAAGACAGAAGTCGGATATTATCCTTGGAATGGAGGACTCATCACAATAACAATCTTCACGAATCTAAGCTAGCCATGTGGAGAAGGATAAATAGGAGCTCCGATCCCTACATGGTTAGATCATATAGGCAAAAAGTATGTGTTAGTACTTGAAATGTAATGCAACAATAGATAATAAGCTTCACAACTAGATGCATAATCATATACAATAGAAGTAAGCTCAATATGGCTTATATGAGGATGCTTTGATAAAATCATTCATGAGAGATAAATATAACATTCTATCATCATACATATGTTGAAATTAGACCATAACGTACATATAATACCAAGCGAGCTATTACTTTAAATCCAACATAACCCCCTACATTGCCATGGGGAGACTACTTGATATGTAAAACTCCATCAACATTGCATTTGCATCAATGGTGGAATATAGTTAATGAGACAAAGGGTTGCTAGTAGGATTCTCTTATCGAATCCCACCTTAATGCCCCATTCGATGCTAAGTCATTCCCACAAAATACATTTGAAAACATATGTATTATACAATCATTCATGAGCTTTAAAATCATAACACCATCACCATCATTATCTATAAAGAGTAGCTCATCTAAACATTGAGATCCAACATGTGAGAATGGTCCTTATCACATGATCATCATTTGTAAAAGGGATTCAAACATCATGACTTTCATAAACTTAGTAATTAAACCCTCATCATTGGAAATCATTCATCATTAGAAAGCATGATATGATAATTGGGTGAATTACATGCATGAAACTTTAAATCATGTAACTCAAGAGGACAATGCATCATTGTAATAAAAATCTTAAATTTAAATCATTGTCTCAAGCCTAGGGCCTAGATGTGACATGGAGAGTGAGAAGTCCGAAGACAACCCAAACAAGCCTCTTGATTTAACATGCGCACATCCTTGGTTGTCGAAGCAAAATTAAGCAATAATAAGAGTTAATTAATGAAAAGGGAAAGAGGGACTAAGGGAAGTATTTGATAATCATAAAAACATAAAAAGAGTCAAGCTAATAACATATACATAACATAGTACCCAACAACACCTCTAACTTAGAATGAAGTGGGGGCCAAGACACTTCACAGGCTCACCCTCATGATAATAAGTGTTCAACATAAAGAAGTCTGAACATAGCAAGAGTAACTTAGATATTTTCCTCGGAGTTGAGGACTCACCAAAGCTTTCTTCAAAGTACCAAAGTGGCCACGTAGAGGAGGATGATTAAAAGGAGCTCCGGTTCCTACATCGTAATATCATGTAGGCATAGAGTATGCATTAGTACATTTGAATGTACTTAGTATGCGGGGTGCAATGCAACAAGACATAAGCCAATATAATCCAAATGCATAACCATAAGCAACAAACATATATAATCTCAATATGACATGCATGACCAATGCTTGTAAAACATTCAAGTTGCATAAGATATTATACATATGTGGGAAGAGACTTCAACCGATATAGAAGAAGAATCTACAACTTGTACTCCAAGGCATGACAACCCCTTGGTATAGGTGACCGCGCGTGACGTCCCCCGGCGAAGTGTGGTTTACTTGCCAAGGCAAACCAAACATGATAACATAAACTAGATAGATCCACTAGTATAGCAAGGGTAATATTCATAATCCTATCCAAAGACTTTATATAAGGACCCCTTGAGTCGAGCCCCCATCTTAAACCTCAATTGGTGCTAAGTCAAATCCCACAAAATACTTGAAATAAAATCATACTTTAGAAATATCATGAGTAACTTGTAAGAGACATGATAACATGACATGAATAGCTCATAAACATACTGACCCTAACTTGAACATGAGAGTAGATAATAATCATACATGATCCCTTACTTTAACATGAATGGCTCACAAGAGGTAAAAATCATGAAATAGGGCTCAACTTGATACTTGTAAAATCATGGGCACTTTTCATGAATTCAATACACGCTTGAAAGTCCTTAATTATCATGAAATCACTCAACTTGTAAATTATGTAATAGTTCATCAATACTTGAGAATTCTTGTCATGTAATTTTATCAAATATATATGGTGGTTAATGATACTTGTTCAAAATCATACAATTCAAGAGTAAAACAAGATAAGTACACTCAATGCAATTCAATCCACCAATATGGTATAAAACCCTCATTTAGGGTATCTTGAAATCCATCACAAAAGCTCATAATATTTCATAGCTTCATAGCTCAAAATATGCATAGTCTCCATAGACAAATTCAATTCGTGGAATAAGCTTGAAATAGATATTCATGCATGATTCAATCAATACATCATAAAACCCCAACATAATTTATGTTAATATTTTATAATAAAAGATGCCCATAGGTAGTATAGTTTGAACTCATGGAATTTCCATAAAAAGAGAAGGTTGGACTCCATGGGTGAAAGGACCCATGGATGAAGAGCCCACATACCAACCTTGTATTTCTTGAAATGAATTTGAATGAGACTTGAAGCTTGAGATGGGTTTTTGAGTTCTAAAATTTAGTTTAAAATCCTTGAATTTGAATGAGAGATTTGATAAAATCTTGGAGAGGTTTTAGAGAGGGTTTTGTGAGTTATAGAGTTAAAAATGGCTAAGTATGGAAGATTTCACGTTTAAATGGGTATGGGATTTATTACCCCAATGCCCTTAGACGAAATGAGAAAACTAAGGAAAATTTTACTGTTATGACCCAGACCTAGGGCTTAGATATGACACGGCGAATAGGTGTAACACCCTATATTTTATATGTACTAATGCTATATAAATGAATCATGATATGGTTTGGTCAAATTAGTGTCAATTCTTGAAAGTACTTGAATCTCGTGTTAATGGGCGATATGTAAGTCTAAATGCTTAAGAGGGTCGAGGGTATACGTGTTGGTATTAAACTGAGGATATATCAGCTCTAGACTAAGTAAAAGAATTGAGGTTATTGTATGACTTAATAATCTAGTAGATGAGTCACCTACTTTCTTAGCTTAAAATTGATAGCTAAACAGAGACAAGGCTCGATACTGAATTTGTTCAAGTTTGATTATGAATAAATTTTGCGTTAAGGGTGTAACTTTAGCCCATGTTTTAGTGTCGTAAATGGACCTTATTTTCAGTCCATGAAGAATTTTAAAACATCCTAAGTACACCACAAACCACTTGGCCATTTGGATCCAAAACCAACTAAGAAGAAAGTTGGAAATTTGGTAGCTAAGGTCCATCATATTTGAGACCCATTTAGGCCCAAGTTTAAGGGTCAAGCTGCTGAATCAAAAGGCTATTAATGGGTGTCATTATCTGGGCAAAAGTGGAAGACAAAGTTGGCCAAATTAATCTTTAAAAAAGGATCAAGTGCAGCACTAATTCATTCCAGTAGGAAATAATGTTCAGCTTTCTTAAAGTCTTTTGTCTTCTCTCTAATTCACTTCATCAAGCTGCAAACACAATTCTCTAAGGATATTGAAAGGAATCCAGAATCTATAAGGAAAAGGTAAGCAATTATAGTTGTGTATTTAGTATGGTTTCTTCATGAAAAATAAGAAGTATATGCTATTATGTTATGCTGGAAATTCTGGACAGTATGTGTCCTAAGTATTCTTGTGGATGTTTCTTGTTGTTCAAGAGGATTTTCTCTTGGTTGGTTGGATAAATTATGAAGTAAGACTCGTGTTCTAACAAGATATAGGTTATTAGTCATGTAATTAAGCTGCTGCACCACTTTTACATTCCACAAAGATGAGTTGTTGTACGACGTCGTAATTTCACTCTTAAAAGAAACTTTGGAGCTAAAAATTGTAATATGTTGTTCCACCACCTTTACCTATGTTGGGACTATTTTTGGACTAGTTTAAGGTTGGTTTTATGTGTAAAAACATTGGATACAATTTTGATAAAGTTGATACAAGTTTGGGATTGTCGACGTCGAAGTGTGGTGAAAGGATGTAACGTTAGGTCGCTTGTATGTATGTTATGAAGAATTGTTATGTGTTGTGCTTTGTAGGTTGTTGTAGGACTGTTAAGGGTCTGAAAATAAGATGTACATGACATGTACATAAGAATAGTTGTTAGAAAATACGTTTATAAGTGAAACAATTGAAGAAATGCCTTTGTGTCATAAATTGAAAGCTTGTTGTCTGGATGATCATTTTTATGATATTGGACTGCCTAGAAGTATTGTGTTATTGCTAATACTAATCTTATTGCTTAATACACTGCAGCTAAATATTTTAGGGAAACCACAGCAACTCCAAGGTAGTAACAAGGTCATACAACGAGGTATGAAAGGCTATTTGATTTCGTATCATTTGGCATGAAACATAGATTTCTCCTTGGTACATAAAGGTATTTACCAACTCCGACACAACAATTAATTGTGTCTCCATTTGTGTTATATGTTCATATTATTCCATACATAATCACCTTCGAATCTACATCCATACTTGGATACCAAGTTATAGGAACTCTTGTTGCTAAGTAATTTTCATGAGTTGTTTCATTTCATACGCATTGCATTGGCAATGTAACATACTCTCTCCATTGCCATATTGTCTTTTATGGTTACCTACATGTCATATGTTGTATATACAGCCCTAAAGCTCCAATATTATGACCACCATAAGAATCATCTCAAAGATAATTGAAAAATAAAGCATATTATTTATTGATGGGTGGTAGCCCGAAGGGTGGAAGAATCACCTAGCCAGGGACAATCCTATCATGGGTGGTAGCCCGAGGGGTTAACGAAGAACCTAGCCAGGGACGATCCCGATATCCCGAGGGGTGGAAGAATTACCTAGCCAGGGGAAAATCTTATTACGGGTGGTAGCCCGAGGGGTTAAGGAAGAACCTAGCCAGGGATGATCCCGATACAGTTATACCACTGATCAGCTGGTCATTTACAGTATATGATGGTCACAGATTATACAATAAAGGTAAAGCAATATAAAGAACATAAAGTACTCGATCCCAAAGTATAACTAAAGGTGGTCTATTAACCTATACCAGTGGATAGTTTCATTTGAGTTGTATTTCATATACAGTAGTTGCTGCCTTACATCTCAGTACATTATCTCATACTGACATCCCTTACGGGAGACCTGCATTACATGCTGCAGGTACAGGTGCTAGTAGATCTCCCCAGTAGAGTACAGGACATTCAGCTGTTGGTACCAAGCTCCAGGTTGTTCCGGAGCTTTGTGTGTGTTTAGAGCTTATATGATTGCATTATATAGTTAATTCAGACGGGGCCTGTCCCGAAGATTAGCAGATACTTTCTCTTGACTAGAGGCTTTGTAGAATATGTAAATTAAAGTGTGGTCATGTCTCGTACTTTAGACACCGTGGCCCTAATGGCCTAACCATACGCATCTCCTTTTAGCTTGTTATTACCATTTATCTTCTTAGAAGCATGCCAAACATAGAAATTCCTTATAATATGTATACAAAGCGCATAGATATAGGTTGGTTCTCCCGGGCCTTATCGACAACGGGTGCCAGTCCGCCCTAAAGGGACTTTGGGTCATGATAATGGGGAACCCGAAATGACCCCAAACAAGCCTCTTAGCATATTATTACACATCCTTGGTCGCGGAAGCAATTAAACAACAAAAAGAGAACATAAAATAAAAGTATGAGCGAGGGCCAAGATAACTCTCTTTGCTCACCCTCATAGTCACAAGCATACAATAAAAGAAAGAGAGTCTTTGCATAACATAAGATCAAAAGATATCGTCCTTAGAATTGAGGACTCACCAATCTTGCTTCAAAGATAGTACTAGCCACTAGAGGAGGAAGATGATCAAGTGGAGCTCCGATTCCTACATGGTAACATAATGTAGGCATAGAGTTTGCATTAGTATGTTTGAGTGTACTAAGTATGTAGGTGCGATGCAATAAAATTTTGACAATATAAGAAAAATGTGTACATATAGGCAATGGATGAGCATAGTAACAATATGGCATGTATGAATGATGCTTGAAGTAAAACATGCTTATATAGAATATATTACATGTGTTGGAAGAGACCATCATAATAGAGACCAAGGCCTACCACCCCCTTGGCGAGGCGATTGAGGTACGAACCCCCAACATGGTTTTACCACTCCCCGAGCGAGGCGATTGAGGTACGAACCCCCCAACATGGTTGCAAGGGTCTACCAACCCCCGAGAGAGGGATAGAGGTACAAACCCCCCAACATTGCACGTCCCTACCACCCCCTGGACCGAGGTGATTGAGGTACAAACCCCCTAACATGGTTGCACGGGCCTACTACCCCCGAGCGAGGCAATCGAGGCACGTACCCCACAACATGGTAGTTTGGGCCTACCACCCCCCCCAACGAGGCATGATCAACTAGCAATATTGTAGATATTATTCATGAAATCAACACATATATACATTCCTTTCATCATCATAAAGTCACTTAAATGTTATGCATTAGACCTTCAATAACTCAAGAATCCATAACCGGACATTTTATCAAACACTTGGTGGGTGTGTAATTCAGTACAAAATCATGCAATTCAAGAGTGAAAACATGTGAGAAAAATTAATGTAAAACCACCACCAACACTTGGTAATACCCTTATGCAAGACATATCAAAACCCCTCATCAAATCACATAATGGATCATAGACTAATAGCTCAAAACATACTTAAACAGTCACAATTTTATGAAACCCCAACATAGTTTATAATCAAATTAATAATAAATAAGACTCATAAGTAAATCAACATAGAAACATGCAAGTTATGTAAAAAGGAAGGTTGGGCACCATGGGTGAAAGGACCCAATGGTTGAAACTCACATACCTTAACTTTGGAGATTTCCTTGATGAAGATTTGATTGAGAACTAGAAGCTTGAATGGAATCCTTATATCCAGAATGAGATTGGGACACTTGAATTTTGGGTGAAATATTGTCCAAGTGTTAGAGAGGGTTTTGGGGAATATCTTATATTATGTGGAGTTGAAATATGACTAAGTATAGGTGTTTTTACGCATGAGAAGAAGCCCTTGGATCGAACAGAGAAATGGAAGCAAGAATAACACTGGCCCGCAACCTGGCTGCGTCGTACCAGGGGCGCGGATCATCTCTGGAAATCGCAAATTTCGAAAAATCAAATTTCGATAGGGTTGTCTAAAATCGGGGTTATACCCATTTCTCACATAATTTTCCCCCCGACCACGAATATGAAGTCGAATATTTGATATCACGCACGAATTTTGAGATATGTGGAAATTATGATTGTGGGCACTTCCAAAGCACATTTTCGGGCACTTTTTGGGGTCATTTCAATATCTCCCCCTTGGGAACATTCATCCCCGAATGTCAACGAAGCGTATATAAGAGAAGTAAGCAAGATATTTCAGCCCACACAAGAATGCAACAACACATTTAAACATCATTTCAAAAATCTCAACGTAAGTGTCAAAATCACCATGGACTTATCAATTTGAACATGAATGTATGCAAATGACATGAGGGCTGAAACTTAAGACTTGAAATCATGTAGGGGACTTAGATTAGTACCTTAGGCTTGACTAGAATGGAAGATATAGGGATATCTCTTTAGCATGTCCATTTCGACTTTCCATGTGGTACTTTCAACTTGTTGATTTCTCCAAAGGACCTTAAAAGAAGCAACATCCTTGTTCCTCAACCTCTTCATTTGTCTATCCAGAATTTCTACTGGAACCTTTTCATAAGTCAAGTTGGCTTCAACAACACCGACAACATCCAATGGCACAATAGCATTTAGGTCACCACACACTTCCTCAACATAGACACATAGAAGACCAGATGAACCAAGTCCATTTCACTAGGAAACTCCAACTCATACGCCACCTCACCAGTCTTCCTCAACACCCTATAAGGACCAACAAATCTTGGACTCAATTTACCCTTTTTACCAAAATGAACCACACCCTTCATGGGTGAAATCTTCAAATAGACCCAATCACCAATCTTAAATTCAAGATCCCTTCTCCTCACATCGACATAGGACTTTTGATGACTTTGGGCTATTTTCAACCTCTCTCTTATCAACCTCACTTTCTCTAAGGCCTCCATAACCAAATCCGGACCCAACAAAGCCACCTCTCCCAGTTCAAACTACCCAACCAATGATCTACAATGTCTACCATGAAAGGCCAAAAGGATACATATCAATGATTGCATGATAGTTATTATTATAAGCAAACTCAATCAATGGAAGATGATCATCCCAACTATCCTTAAACTCCAAAACACAAGCTCTAAGCATATCCTCAAGAATTTGGATAGTTCTCTTAGTTTGGCCATCCATTTGAGTGTGGAATGTCATACTAATTTGACCTTAGTACCAAGACAAAAGTGAGAAGCGAATTTAGCACCACGATCTGAAATGACATATAAGGGCACCCACGTAATCTAACCAACTCATAAATATACAATCTAGCATACTCTTTGGCCCCATAAGTAGTCTTAACCGTTAGGAAATGAGACAACTTTGTCATTTATCAACCACAACCCAAATAGAATCAAAACCCTTTCTAGTCTTAGGAAACAAAACCACAAAATCCATGTTGATTTCTTCCCACTTCCAAGTAGGAATCTCTATATCTTGGGCTAGGCGACCTGGCCTTTGATACTCGACATTCACTTGTTGGCAGTTATGGAAATCGGACACAAACTTAGTAATGTCTTTCTTCATACCATCCCACCAAAACACATCCCTCAAATCTCTATACATCTTTGTAGAACCAAGGTGAACGGAATAGGAAGAATTATGAACCTCATCAAGAATCTTATCTCACAAGTCATCAACATTAGACATACACAACCTACCTTTGTACCTAAGGGCACCATCTCCCCCTTGGGAGAAAACCTCCACCTTACCATCTCTCACCAAGGTCTTTAACTCTAACAAGGCGAGGTCAAGATCTTGCTTTGCTTTCACCTTATCTACCAATGAAGATTTACAACCACTACACCACTATTGTCAACCTCTTCCAACCTAACCCCCAATCCAGCCAACAGATGGACCTCTCTAGCCACCTCTTTGCAGCCATCACCAACATATGCTAAGCTACCTATAGACACCCTACTCAAAGCATCGGCCACAACATTAGCCTTACCGGAATGATAATGCACACTCATATCATAATCATAAGGAGCTCTAACCACCTTCTTTGTCTCTATTTAAGATTTTTTTTGAGTGAACACATATTGGACGCTCTTTTGATCGGTAAACATATCAACATGCAATCCATACAAATAATGATGCCAAATTTTCAAAGCAAATACCACGGCGGCTAAGTCAAGATCATGGGTAGGATAATCCCTTTCATGCACCTTAAGTTGTCTAGAAGCATAGGTTATCACCTTACCATTTTGCATCAATATGCAACCCAAAGCAATTCTTGAGGCATGAGCAAAGACAAGCTTATCCTTCAAAGTTTGGAAACTCCTTTCACACTCATGAGTTCATACAAATTTAGCCTTCTTTTGAGTCAACTTAGTCATAGGAGAAGCAATATAAGAGAACCAAATTTACAAACCTCTGGTAATAATCTGCTAAGCCAAAGAAGCTTCTAATATCCGATGGAGTCAAAGGTCTAGGCCAATTTCTAATCACTTCCATCTTTTTAGGATCCACCTTAATACTATCCCCTATCACCACATGACCTAGAAAAGTAACCTCATGCAACCAAAACTCACACTTCTCCTACTTAGCATACAACTTCTCTTCCCTCAATTTTTGTAGTATAACCCTCAAATGACTCACATGCACCTCACTATGGGAATAGATCAAAATATTATCAATGAAAACCACCACAAAGAAATCAAGGTAGGGTTTAAGGACCTTATTCATAAGATCCATGAAGATACCCGGTGCATTGGTCAACCCAAAAGACATAACCACAAAGTCATAATGTCCATACCTAGTCTGGAAGGCCATCTTGGGAATGTCACACTCTCTCACTTTCACTTGATGATACTCGATCAATCTTAGAGAAGTGACTAGCCACATGAAGTTGGTTAAATAGATCATCAATCCTTGGTAAACAGTACTTATTCTTTATGGTGACCCTTTTAAGTTGCCGGTAGTCAATGCACATTCTAAGGACCCATCCTTATTCTTCATGAATAGTACTAGTGCACCCTAAGGTGATTGGCTAGGCCTAATAAAACCATTCTCCAACAAATCCCTCAATTGCTCTGTTAACTCCTTCAACTCCGCCGAGTCCATACGGTAAAAGGGAATAGAAATGGGTTGACTATCGGGAAGGAGGTCAATTCCAAAGTCTATTTCCCTTTCGGGAGGAACACTAGGAAGATCATTAGGAAGGAAATCAAGAAACTTATTAACAACTAGAACCGGCCCTATAGGAAGGACCTTGGACTCAACATCCATAACCCTCAACAGATGATAGAGACACCCTTTAGAAATCAACTTATGGGCTTTAATGCAAGAAATGAATCTAGCCTTGACCACCACATCATAACTCTCTCACTCAAGAATGGGTTCATTCTGAAATTGAAATTTGACCTTACGAGTTCTACAATCAATAGAAGTATAGTATGTATGCAACCAATCCATCACAAGAATGACGTCAAAATCCACCATATCCAACTAAACAAAATTATAAGGCAATATTGTATGCAAAATGCAAATAGGATAATTTTTATAGATTCTTCTAACAACAATAGACACTTCATATGGCTCACATGATAATTCGGGTTCAACATGAAACTTTTTGGCAACAAAAGGAGTAACAAAAGAAAGAGTGGCACCCGGGTCTATCAATGCATACACATCAAAATTAAAGACTTTTAACATACCAATGAAGATATTGGGCACCTCATCTACCCCTTGCCTCCCTTGAAGAGCGTAGAACCTATTGTGCCTTAGGGCACCACCTTGTTGGCCACCTCTCCCCCTAGGAACCGCATTAGCACCTTGTGGATGAACATCCTTACCCTTGTTCTGGCTACGAGGGAAATCCATCGCCTTATGCCCCACTTCCCCACAACTATAACAACCATCAGTATCCCTCAAGCATGGGCCACTATGACCCTTACCACATTTTGGCCACATAGCACTAGGCACCATACCACCATTACCTTGGACCCTTGGGGTGTTATTGGTAAACCTTCTATTAGGAGCATAAGAAAACCTTTGGCCTTGATGAAACTGGCCACCTTTGAGACTTTGGAATTTACCATCAAAACGGGCCCTTTTGGCCACACCACTCCTTCTTTTTCTAAGTTTCTCCCCTTCCAATTGTTCGGCATATGTCATTAGGTGGGACAAATCCATGTCACTTATCAACATAGTGGCACGACACTCCTCAATAACCAAATAGGATACCCCCATCACAAATTTGTTCATTCTAGACCTTGGGTCGGCAACCAATTGTGGAGCATATTTGGAGAGTTAGTTGAACTTGAGGGCGTACTCCCTCACACTCATAATCCTTGCTTTAAATTCATGAGCTCCATCATTTTGTCCTCCCTAATCTCAAGAGGGAAGAACCAGTTGAGAAATGTTGCATCAAACTCTTCCCAAAGGATTACATTGTTGTTCCCCTTCTCCGCTTTCCATTGGGTATACCATATTTTTGCCACCCCTTGAGTTGGTAAGCCACTAACTGCACCTTCTCCTATGATATAACCCCTATAATAGAAAATACTTTATACACCTCATCAATAAATTCTTGAGGGTCCTCATCCACTTTAGACCAATAGAACTCTAGCGGGTTCATTCTAGTGAAGTCTATCACCCTTGAAGCCAGTGTAGAAGCATGAGGGGCTTGGGCCCCTTTGTGATTTGATTGGTCATAGCATGGGCTAGTATGGTGATAGCATCTCGGAATTCCTCATAAGCCACTCCCCTATCTTGAGGAGCTTGAGGAGCGGGAGGAGCCGATTGTTCCTCGGGCGTGCCGGCTCTTCTTCCTCTTGTATTAGGCATGATCTAAAATGACAAAGAACATTAGTTAGAGGGAAAGCTTTACCTAACTTCTAGAGCACGATGTAGACAATGAAAAAGGAAAATATTTCCTAAGATGTCTCATAGCCTCTTACTCATAGTTGTGGTTCATTTAACAACCATGAATAAGACTCTAATCAACTTAGTGTGCTAGATGCCGAGGACTATTAACAACCTAGTACTCTGATACTATCTTTGTCACGACCGGGACCTATGCGAATGGGGAACCCGAAGGGACCTTGGCGAATGGGAAATGTCTTATATGATATGTAGTTGAAATATGACTAAGTATAGGTGTTTTACACATGGGAAGGCTTAGGCCCAAGACCCAAAGGCCTTGGACCAAACAGAAAAAATGAAGCAAAAATAACACTGGTCCACGCCCTGGCTGCATCACGCCAGGGGCACGGATCGTCTCTGGAAATCGAAAATTTTGGAAATTTAAATTTTAATACAGTTGCTCTAAAATTGAGCTTAACCCATTTCTCACTCAATTTTCCCCCTAATCACTATATTGATATCACGCACGAATTTTGAGATATATGAAAATTATGATTATTGGCACTTCCAAGGCACATTTTTAGGTACTTTTTGGGATCGTTACATTTATGCTGGTTTATGCCTCAAGCAGACACAGACTAGACACGGATCACAAATTACACTAGTTTGCGCCCCAGACGCGTGAACCTAGGCACAGACAGACACTAGAAATCAAAAAATTAGAAAAAAAAATATTTTTCATTATGGGTCTTCTAAAATCTAGGTTGTACACATTTTCCACTCAATTTTTCCCCCTAATCGATAATATGAATTCAGATTTTCGAAATCACACACAGATTTTGAGATATATAAAAATTACGATTATGGGGCATTCTGAAACACATGAGGGGTGCTTCAATATCTCTCCCTAGAAAACATTCATCTCAAATGTCAATGAAACATATGTAAGAGAAGTAATCATGAAGATTTCAGCCCAGCATGAATGAAACAATTGCAATTAAACATCATTTTTTTCAAAAAAGGTCTCAACATGAATGTCAAACCATAAACTTGTTACCATGAACATGAATGCAGGCAAAAATGACATGAGGGCTGAAACTTAAGACTTGAAATCATAGATAGGACTTAATTCATTACCTTCGGCTTGAGCAGAGTAGAAGAGATATGGATATTGCTTTTTCATGTCCGCCTCGGCTTCCCATGTGGCACTTTCAACTTATTGAATCCTCTAAAGGACCTTGACGGATGCTATATCTTAGTTTCTCAACTTTTTAATTGTCTATCCAATATTTCCATAGGGACCTCCTCGTAGGTCAAATTTATCCATAACACCCACAACCTTTAAGGGAACTATGGCACTTGGTCACCAACACATCTCCTCAACATAGATACATAGAAGACCAGATGAACCATATTCATCTCTATAGGCAACTCCAATTCATATGCAACCTTATCAACCCTCCTTAAAATTCTATAAGATCCCACAAACTTGGGCACAAGTTCCCTTTCTTATCAAATTGGACCATACCCTTCATGGGTGAGACTTTCAAGTAAGCCCAATCATTAACATTAAACTTAAGGTCTCTCCTCCTCACATCGGAATAAGACTTTTGTCTACTTTGAGCCATCTTCAATCTCTGCCTTATCAACCTCACTTTCTCCAAAGCTTCCATGACTAAATTTGGGCCTAACAAGGCCATCTCCCCCACATCAAACCACCCAACTGGGGATCTAAATGCTTACCATATAAAGCTTTAAAGGGATTCATGCCAATACTAGAGTGGTAGCTATTGTTTTAAGCAAACTCAATAAGTGGAAGATGTTTATCCCAATCACCCTTAAACTCCAAAACCCAAGCTCTAAGCATATCCCTAAGAGTTAGGATAGTTCTTTCGGCTTGGCTATCCATTTGAGGATGGAAAGCGTGCTAAGCTTGACCTTGGTACCAAGACCCTTTTGTAAGGATCTCCAAAAATGAGAAGTGAACTAAGCACCATGATTTGAAATAATAGACAATGTTACCCCATGCAATCTAACCAACTCATGAATGTACAACTTGGCATAATCTTTGGCACCATGCGTTGTTTTGACTGCTAGAAAGTGAGTGACTTTGTCATCCTATCAGTAATAACCCAAATAAAATCAAAGTGTTTACTAGTCTTAGGAAACACAACCACAAAATCCATGTTGATCTTTCCCCACTACCAAGTAGGAATTTCTATATCTTGGGCTAGACCACCTAGCCTTTAATGTTCAGCTTTCACTTGTTGGCAATTGTGACAACCGGCTATGAACTTTGCAATATCCCTCTTGATATCACCCCACCAATACACCTCTCCCAAGTCTCTATACATCTTTATGGAACCAAGGTGAATAGAATAGGATGAATTATGAGCCTCTTTCAAAATCAACTCCTTCAAGTCATCAATATTAGGCACACACAACCTTCCTTGGTACCTAAGGGCACCATCTCCCCCTTGGGAGAAAACCTCCACTTTACCATCCTTCACCAAAGCCTTCAACTTTAGCAAGGCAGTGTCAAGGTCTTATTTTGACTTGACTTTGTCAATCAAAGAAGATTTGGAGCTATCAACCACTACTATACCACTATTTTCAACTTCCTTCAACATAACCCCTAACCTAGCTAACCGGTGAACTTCTCTAGACTCCTCCTTATCACCAAAATCAATATGAGCTAGACTACCCATAGACACTCTACTTAGAGCATCGACCACAACAATAGCTTTATCTGGATGATAGTGCATATTCATGTCATAATCCTTATAGAGTTCTAACCACATCCTTTGTCTCAAGTTAAGATCTTTTTGTGTGAACACATATTGGAGACTCTTATGGTCAGTAAACATATCAATATGAATCCCATACAAATAATGACACCAAATTTTCAAGGCAAACACCACGGCTACCAATTCTAGATCATGGGTGGGATAATTTCGCTCATGCACCTTAAGTTGCCTAGAGGGACATGCTATAACGTTGCCATTTTTCATCAAAACACACCCCAAAACAATGCTTGAGACATCATAATAAACCACAAACCCTTCTAACCCTTCTGGTAGAGCCAAAATAGGAGCGGAGATAAGCTTATCTTTCAAAGTTTGAAAAATCTTTTCACATTCATTGGTCCAAACAAATTTTGCCTTCTTTTGGGTCAACTTTGTCATAGGGGAAGCAATATGAGAGAAACCATTCACAAATCTCTGGTAGTAACCCTCCAAACCCAAGAAACTCCTAATATATGTCGGAGTCAAGGGCCTAGGCCAATTTCTTATCACCTCCATCTTCTTAGGATCCACCTTAATGACATCACCAAACACCATATGCCCTAGAAAAGCAACCTCTTTCAACGAAAATTCAGATTTTTCATGTTTAGCATACAACTTCTCATCCCTCAAGATTTGTAACATCACCCTCAAATGATTCATATGTTTTTTATCATTTTGGGAATAAATCAATATATCATCAATAAAGACCACCACAAGCATATCAAGGTAGGGTTGAAAGACCCTACTCATGAGGTCTATAAACATAGCCGGTGCATTAGTCAACCCAAAAGACATTACCACAAATTCAAAATGCCCGTACCTAGTCCAGAAAGCCATCTTGGGAATATCACACTCGCTCACTCTCACTTGGTGGAGGATATTTGTTCTTTATAGTAACCCCAATTAAGTTGTTGGTAATCAATGCACATTCTAAGGGAGCCATCCTTTTTCTTTACAAACAACACTAGTGCACCCCAAGGTGACTTGCTAGGCCTTATGAAATCCTTCTCCAACAAATCCCTCAATTGATCCTTTAACTCTTTCAACTCCGCCAAGGCCATACGGTAAGGGGGAATGGAAATGGGTTGTGTTTCGAGAAGGAGGTCTATACCAAAGTCTACTTTCCTTTCAGGAGGAACACCGGGAAGCTCATCGGGAAAGATATCAAGAAACTCATTGACCACTGGAACCAACTCAATAGGAAGGACTTTAGACTCAACATCCCTAACCCTTACAAGGTGATAAATGCAACCCTTAGAAATCAATTTTGGGCTTTAAGACAAGATATAAATCTACCCTTGACCACCACATTACAACTTTCCCACACAAGGATTGGTTCATTAGGGAATTGGAATCTAACTTTACGGGTCCTACAACCAATGGAGGAATGATATGTATGTAATCAATCAATCCCAAGAAGGATATCAAAATCCACCATATCAAGTTCAACAAAATCACAAGGCAAGACTTTATGCAATATGGACATGGCAAAATCACTATAGACACTTTTAGCAATAATGGACTCACCAACAGGGGTAGACACTTCATAAAGTTCACATAATAATTTGGGACTCAAATGAAAATTATTGGCAGCAAAAGGAGTAATGAAAGAAAGAGTGGCACCCGAATCTATCAATACATACATATCATAATCAAAAACCTTTATCATACTGGTAACAACATCGGTTACCTTATCCACTCCTTACCTTCCTTGGAGAGCATAAAACTTATTTTGCCTTGGAGTACCCTCTTGTTGGCCTCCCTTTGCCCTTTGACCCGCATTAGCACCTTGGCCTTGAGGATGATCATCTCTAACCTTGATTTGAGCATGAGGACAATCAATAACCTTGTGACCTATCTCACCACAACCAAAGCAAGCATTAGAATATTTCAAACATGGACCACCATGGTTACTCCTACACTTTTGGCACTTAGGATGGATCATCCCACCATTTCCACCTTGGAAACTTGGGTTAGACATCCCATCATTAGCAAACCTTTTGTTAGGAGCAATGGAAGACCCTTGTCATTGGAACTTGTGGCCTTGATGAAACCGACCACCCTTATAACCATGAAGCCACCCTCAAACCGAGTCCTCTTGGACACCCCACTTCTCCTCTTTTTAAGCTTTCCCCCTCAAGTTATTCGGCATATGTCATGAGCGAAGACAAATCCATATCACTTACAAGCATTGTAATATGACACTCTTCATTTACCAAGTCAGATACACCCGACACAAACTTGTTCATTCTAGCTCTAGGGTTGGTAACCAAATGTGGAGCATGCTTGGAAAGCTATTTGAACTTGAGGGCATACTCCCTCACACTCATGGAACCTTGCTTGAGGTTTATAAACTCCATCATCTTAGCCTCCTTAAATCGATAGGGAACAACCGGTTGTGGAAGGTGGCTTTAAACTCCTCCCAAGGAATAGTATCATCAATTCTCCTCTCCAATTTCCATTTAGTAAACCAAATTTGGGTCACACCTTTGAGTTGGTAGGCCGCTAATTTCACTTTCTCCTCTAAATTGACCCTCATGGTAGATAGCACCTTATACACCTCATCAATGAACCCTTGGGGATCTTTCTCCTCCTTGGACTATGAAACTCCGTAGGGTTCATTCTTACGAAATCCCTTACCCTTGAGGTCAGAGTAGGAGCATGAGGGGCTTGGGCCCCTTAGTTCATTTGGTTGGTCATAGCATGGGCCAACATTGTGATGGCATCTCGGAACTCATCTTGGGTTACCCTCCATCTTGAGGAGCTTGAGGAGTAGGAGGGGCTGGTTGCTCCTCGGATGTACGGGCTTTCCTTAGTCTTCCTCATAGTAACGGTATGATCTAGAAGAGCAAAGAGCATTCATTAGGGGAAAAAGCCTTATCCTTACATCTAAAGCACGACATAGATCATCATGAAGTGGAACATTTCCTCAAACGTCTCATAGCCTCCCATTCATAGTTGTGGCATGTTTTACAACCATCAATAAGACTCTGATCGACATGGTGTGTTGGATTTATGAGGACCATTAACAACCTAGTGCTCTGATATCAATCTTTTCACAACCAAGCTTAGGGCCTAGACATGACACGACAAATAAGAAGTTTGAAGACAACCCAAACAAGCATCTTGATTGTAATATGTGCATCCTTGGTTACGGAAGCAAAATATAGCAATAACAAGAGTCAATTAATAATAAGGGAAAGTGGGACTAAGGGAAGTCTTTGATAATAAACATATAAACATAGTCAAACTCATAGCATATACAAAACATAGTATCCAACAATACCTCTAACTTAGAATGGGGCGGGGGCCAAGACATTTCCCTGACTCACCCTCATGATAACAAGTGTTCAACATAAAGAAGTCTCAACATAGCAATAGTAACTTAAATATTGTCCTCGGAGTTGAGGACGCACCAAAGTTTTCTTCGAAGTATCGAATTGGCCACGTAGAGAAAGATTATCAAAAGGAGCTCCTGTCCCTTAGTATATTTGAAAATAGTAAGTATGTGGGGTACAATGCAACAAGACATAAGACAATATATTCAAGATGCATTACCATAAGCAATGGATCTCAATATGACATGCATGATCAGTGCTTTAATAAAACACACTTGTAAAACATCTAACTTTCATAAGATATTATACATATGTGGGAAGAGACCTCAACTGGCATAGACGAAGTAGCTACAACTTGGACTCCTGAGCATGACTGTAATGCCCCACATCTTACAATACTAGTTTTATGCAAATGAAACATGATATGTCTTTTCAAATTAGCGCCAATTTCTAAAAGTGCTTAAATCTCGAATTAGAGGGCAATATGTATGTCTAATGCAGAAGAGGGTCGTGTGTAAATAAGTTTTAAGTCAAATGGAGGAGATCACAACTTTAAATGAAGTGAGAGAAGTGATGTTCTTGTAGGACTTAGTAAGCTAGCAAGTGAGTCACCTACTTTATTAGCTTAGATTTGCTGGCTAAACGGAGACGAGGCCCGACGTCGAATTTGCCCAATTCCGATTATGAATAAAGTCCGTGTTAAGAGTGCAACTTTAGCCCATTTTTTACCATCATAAATGGACAATACTTACAGCCGAAGATGAATAATAAAAGTGCCCAAGTACATCACAATCCACTTGGCTAATTGGCCCAAACTAATTGAAGAGGAATTAGGAAAATGGGCACCCACGGCCCATCAACTTTGAGACCCATTTAGGCCCAAGTGCGAGGGCCAAGCTGCTGCATCACCAACTTCTTAATATGTACTAATATGTGGTCAAAATTGCAAGAGAAATTCGGCCAAAGAGACCCTTTAAAAAGGGCTCAAAAAAGCCCTTTAAGTCATTTCACTTGAAATAATTTTTCAGCTTTCCTAAAGACTTTTGTTTTCTCTTTGCTTCACTTCACAAGGCAACCAATACAACCCTCTGGGGTTCTTGAAGGAAACCTGAATCTTGAAGGTATACTTATCCATGTATTTGTTAGACTTATCCCATGACAAATAAGAAATATATGCTAGTTATGCTTGCTGAAATTGTTGGACAACATGTGTTCCAAAAGTTGTTGTACATTTTTCTTGGTTATTTGGAAACTCTTCTCTTTTTGGTTGGATTGATTATAAAGGGAGGCTACTTTTCTTAATGATTATTAGTTCTATAATGATGTATAAAGGCTATTGCACCATTTTTACAGTCCGCGAAAGTGAGTTTTTGTGTGATATCGTAATTGTGCTCGTAATAGGAACTTGTGGGCTGATTGATTAAGGACTATGGTCTCACGCCCTCTACCTATTGTTTGGAATGTTTTTGAACTATTTTAGGACTTTTTTTATGTGCATATTCGGTGGGAATAGTTTGGCTAAAGTTGGAACAAGTTTAGAATTGTCGACGTCAAAATGTAACGAAGGGATGTAATGTTATGCCGCCTAATTATATGTTGCATAAAATTATTATGTGTTGTGCTTTGTGGGCTGTTTTAAGACTGTTATGGCACTAAAATAGGCTGCACATGATATGTATATAAGAATGTGTACTAGAAAATATGATTAGGGGCGGAAAGGCTGAAAGAATACTCTCGGGTTTATAATTGTCCGCTTGCTGCTCGTATGTTGCTTTTTTATGAGATTGGGCTGCAAAGATGTATATATTGGCTTCTAATGCTAGTTTTATCACCTACTATGTTGTAGATAAGTATTTGGAGGAAGGGAAGGTTATCTCGAGGTAATAACGAGGTCATACAACGAGGTATGTAAGGCTACTCGATTTTGTATTACTTGGCATGAAACCTAGGCTCTTCCTTGGTACATAGAGGCTCTTATCTACTCCAACATAACAAACAACCATGTCTCCACTCTTTCACATGTTCATATGCTCCCATATATAGCCACTTGCAGCCCTACATACCCACTTAGATACCAAGACGCACGAGTTCGTTCTAAGTACCCTACATGATTTCAAATCTTAAGTTTCAGCCCTTATGTCATCTTGCATGCATTCTTGTTCATGGTAACAAGTTTATGGTGATTTTTGACATTCATGTTGACATTTTTGAAAGTGATGGTTAAGTGCATTTGTTGCATTCATGTCAGGCTGAAATCTTCATGATTACTTCTCTTATGCACATTTCTTAGACATTCAGGGATGAATATTCCCAAGGGGGAGATATTGAAACGCCCCAAAATGTGCTTCGGAATGTGCATAATCGTCATTTTTATATATCTCAAAATCCATATATGATATTGAAAAACTAACTTCATATTCTCGATCAGGGGGCAAAATTGAGTGGGGCATGGGTATAATCCTGATTTTTTTAGAGGACCTATAGCGAAAAATAAGTTTCGCTAATTTTTTATTTCTAGAGAGTATCTGCTCCCTGGCTGCAAATGCACCAGAGGCGCGGAGTAGTGTAATTTATTCCTCGCATTTGGTCCTCATCGCGGACCAAACGCAGACAAGTACAAAATGTTCCTTAATTTTTTTGTATAGGCCAAGGGCATTGGGATCAAAGCCCCATGCCTACTTATGCATAAAAACACCTATACTTAGCCATTTTTCAACTCTATATCACTCAAAACCCTAAAGAAACCTCTCCAAGACTTAACCAAATATGTCATTCACATTTCAAGTATTTCAAGCTTAACTTTGGAACTCAAGAATTCACTTCAAGCTTTAAGTTTCCTTCAAGCTCATCTCAAGAAAATCCATGTTTAAGATATGTGGGTTTCATTCATTGGATCCTTTCATCCATGGAACCCAATCTTCCGTCTTATGAAAAATTGCATAATTTCAAGTTGTAATACTTATGGGTGTCTCTTATTATGAAATACGAGCATGAATTATGTTAGGATTTTATGAAATATTGATTAAGTATGCATGACTAACTATTTCAAGGTTATATCATGAATTGTGTTGTCTATTGAAACTATGCATGTTTTGAGCTATGAAACTATGATCTATTATGACATTTGATGATGGATTTCAAGCTACCCTACATGAGGGTTTTATTATATATTGGTGGGTTGATTTGCATTGAGTTTTCTCGTATTATTTCACTCTTAAATTGCATGATTTTGAACAAGCATTATGAACTCACCAAGTGTTTGATAAAATGACATGACAAGAATTCTCAAGTTATTGATGATCTATTACATGATTTACAAGTCAAGTGACTTCATGATGATTAAGGGGTTTCATATATGTATTGAATTCAAGAAAAGTACCTATGATGTTGCAAGTATCAAGTTAAGCCCTATTTCAAGGTTTTTTTACCTCTTGTGAGCCATTCATGTTAAAGCAAGGGATCATGTATGATTGATATCTATTCTCATGTTCAAGTTAGGGTTACTATTAGAGGTCAAGCATGTTTATGAACTACTCAAGTCAGGTTATCATGTCTCTTATAAGTTGTTCATGTTGTGACTAATGTATGATTATTTCAAGTATTCCATGGGATTAGACTTAGAACTGATTAAGGCTTAAGATGGGGGCTCAAGATGGGGGTTCGACTCAAGGGGTTCTTATATAAAGTCTTAGTCTCTAAACTATGTGCCACCACAGGTTTATACATGATCTCTCTTATAGATTTCTAGTGGATCCATCTAGTTATACCACACATTGTTGAGGGGGTGACATGCCTCAATCATCTTGACGGGGGGAGGGAGGGGGGAGGGGGTGGTGACATGCCCAGATTATTCATTGTATGGGTACCATTGCAAGTAGACCACACCTTGTCGAGGGGATGTCATGCCTCGATAACCTTTTTGAGGGGGTGACATGCCTCAATCACCTTACCAAGGGGGTGACATGCCTTGGATTCCAAGTAGTAGCTTACTTGGTCTATGTAAGTTAAGGTCTCTTCACACACATGTATTATGTACTTTGCAAGTGGAATAATTTACAAGCATGTTTTACTTCAAGCATTGATCATGTATGCCATATTGAGATTATACTTATCCATCGCTTATGATTATGCATTTTGACTATATTGGCTTATCTCTTGTTGCATTAAATCCTACATACTTAATACATTCAAACGTACTAACGTATACTTTGTGCCTATATGATATTACCATGTAGGGACCTGAGCACCTTTTGATCATCCTCCACATGGCTAGTTCGGTACTTTGGAGATAAAGTATTGGTGAGTCCTCAAGTCAGAGGACACTATGTTATGTTGAACACTTGTTACTATGAGGGTGAGCCTGGAAAGTGTCTTGACCCCCGCTCCATTCCATGTTAGAGGTGTTGTTAGATATTATGATGTATTTATGTTATGCACTTGACTCTTATACGCTTTTATGATTATCAAAGACTTCCCTTAGTCCCGCTTCCCCTTTTTATTATATCTCATGGTGTTGTTATTTTGCTTCCACGACCTAGGATATGTGATTGATATGCTAAGAGGCTTGTTTGGGGTCCTTTTGGGTTTTCATTTGTCGTGTCACGTCTAGGCTCTCAGCTTGGGTCGTGACATGTTTCATGTATGCAACAACAATAACATACCGAGTAAAATCCCATAAGCGGGGTCTGGAGAGAGTAGAATGTATGCAGACCTTACCACTACCATAAAAGTAGAGAGACATGTTTCATGTATGCATGATCATAAAATTATTTTTGAATGATATTTGATGCATAAGTTTGATGATTTTATGAAAATAATGATTAAGTTGCATTTTTTTCATATATGTTATGACGATGACTATTTTTCTACTCTATTCGATGGTATTTCTATCTTATTCTTGGATGAATGATCCTAAGAGGGAGATATGGTAACACCCCTCATGCTGAATGACCTTGGAATTGAAAGGTTGAAGCATTTTAAGACTGATTTGATTATACGAGCCAACCCACGCTCGTGAATTGGATCACGGGTCATAGGAAGTTCTCATGGATTGAGTTTGGAAAAGTTAAAATTTGTTGAGTTTCTAGAAATGGTTCCACGATTAACAAGATGGGTCACCAATGAAGCACAACCTGTGGATGGCATCGTTGAAGTGACCTCTGAAGAATTGAAAATTTTCTAAGTATAGGGAGTTCTCACGAAGGAACTTACAACAATGAAAGGAACGACGGGTCGTCCTATGTGTTCATGGTTTGGAAAGTGCAAATTCAAATAGTTCATGTCACGCCCCAAAGTCTGGTTAGGGCGGACTGGCACCCGTTGCCGATAAGGCTCGGGAGAACCAACTTATATCTAA
>JAOTQR010080010.1:0-10155 GCA_025774065.1 Solanum ossicruentum
GGGGGGGCTATTCTATTTTTCAAGATTGGATAACATATTCAACTAAACTTTTCATATATAATTTAACCTCTTAATATAAAGAAAAATGAGGTTTTTTAGTTATGGTCCTATCAATTATTTTCATCGTGAAATATCATTATGAAATAGAAATTTAGATTTTCAAATGATTTTTGTTAATAATTTTTTATATCGAATGAGTGAATCATCCAATATAATATATCTTATCAAACAAAAATCATCAAATAAATTTAATTATTAAATAATTTTTTACAATAATTTATGATATGGAATGAGCGAATCATCCAATTTAATATCTTGTCAAACAAAAATCATCAAATTATTCCTCTATTGATCAAGAATTTCAATTTTTAAAATGTATCATGATAATTCAATAAGAAAAACTTGTAATATTAAACATATCATAATATACATTTATATAACTATTTTTTTTAACTAAGAATAAAAGTAAAAATTAAATTATTTCTTAATATACGAATCTACCATGATGAATATAACTTTAATCTTTTAAGGATTGCCTCATTCCCTGTGGACTCCACAATATTCCATTATATTAAATAAAAAATAAAAATTGTTCTCTAAAAGATAAAATGATGTAACAAACCAAAAAAGTTTAAATTTTGGTATAAAATATATTTTGGTCAATCTTAGTGCGCTCACCTATTTTCAGTCCACATCCCCATATTAATCAAGATGAACAAATAATTGTTTTTTCAATATATATATTGATTAAATGTGAACAATTACCATAAATAAATAATATTTACAAAAAATAATATTTAAATCTGCATCCTGACCATCTTTCCAACTCTTCTTGTATTTTCATTGTCCACTTACATTCAAAGAATAAGTGTAATTGAAATTCCTCTTTGTTGTCATCACATAACCAACATGTTTTATCATTCACTTGGATTTGAAATTTTCCTATTCTCTCTTTTGTTAACAGTCTATTTTGATTGACCAACCAAAGAATGAATCTGTGTCTAGGTAGTAATGTAACGTCAAATAAAATTACCAAAATACTCCTAAAACATATTCGTGTGCGTAACGCATCTTCCCATGCTCCATTTGCAAATATGATACCAGATATGCAATCAATATAAAAAATTGAGCAGGGAAATGGTCTCTTAGAGTCATTGGATCGAAAAATAATTTTTTGATCCAAACCGAAAAACAGTGGTTGTGCGTGCCCAAGGCAAAACGCGCCTGGGATGCGGACATGCCTTGTGTTTTTCTTAAATTTTTGATGGGAATTGAAAAAATCGTTCCGAGAAATTTTGAAAGAAAATACCGTGATCCTGCGCTCGGAGCGCATTGCGGACCTATGTAAATTCCAAGGCAAATTTTGTTTTATTTCATAAGGGGTATTTCAGACCTTTCCTAATCCCTCCTAAGTTCAATAAGCAAATGTAAGGGATCTTTAACATCAAGCCAAGTCCAAAGGATTTTTATCAATTAAGTTTTCGTGTGAGTTGATAGAAGGGTCAATTTCAAATGACCATATCTCCTAAAGTATAATAAGTTAGGTGACCCGTAACATATCAAATCTAAGATATTTGAATTAAATTACAACGCATCCAATTTCACATTAATTGAAGTTCAGAGTAAAAAGTTATGACCATTTTACTGAAGACTTGCAGAGTTGCGGACCCAACGTGGACCCTTGGTGAATAAGTTGATGACATTTTTTTCTTTTTATTTCTAGGGTACTTTTATCCTAAAACCTTTAAGAGTATATTTAAGGTCCCAAAACATATATAACGTCAGTTTTCATAATTAAAACCCCCCTCCTTCCCTCCTAAACATAAATACTCAAGAATTCTCAAGATAGGTTATTCTTCATAAATTTCAATCTACCCAACCTAAATTTATTATCTATTCATGAATATCTAATAGAATCTTAAATCATAACCTAGGGTTTCAAGAAAATGAATTCAAGAATTTCAAGAAAGGATTTCTTGATTCTTTTTTTTTCAACAATTATAGTTCTTCATCAAGAACTCTAAAGATTCTAAGTCAAGAGTTCAAGAATCAAAGAGAAGCCCTGCAAACAATGTCTTTCCAAGTTCTTCTACTCTAAAAGAACTACCAAGATCAAGAATTTTCTCCAAGAAAGCTAGTATTCATCAAATTCTGATTGTAATATCAACTTTCCAGGTATGTAAGGCTAAACTAAAAGCATGAGATTGCTCTATCATGTTCCCCATAGTCTTAGAAGAGAGTTGAAAGTTCATGAGTTTACATGCATAATTCTTAATTAATTCTTGAAAAGTTATATTATTACATGTATTTCCATATGTTGATGATCATCATAAAACTCTTTTCTTGAATTGGATGATTTTACATGAATTATTGCATAACCCTACTTATTATTTCATAAAGATTGCATGAGTGAAGATAAGGATTAAGTCTAGAGCCTTGGTTGAGAATGTTAATTGTGATTGTGATTGTGAACGTGAGAATGATGATAGGTTGATAGTATTTGATGGTCCATGAGTCTTCCCAAATAAAAGCTAATGATTTGTCTATGTTTCCTAATGATTGTTCTAAACCATGAGCTATTGGTTGATATGTTAATTGATGAGATGATGAGAGTCTCTGTGAGACTGATGGAATGATGAGTGCCTCTATGAAGTTGATTGAGATAGTTTGATTGGGATGAATTGTCTTATGAGTATTGAGTCTTGGGAGGAGTATCGAGTACCGAAAGAGTAAGAGTTAGTCCAACTTACACTTGTCAAACTGCGTAGCCAAATGTAAGTGAGGATTAGGACCATCACATCATATTATGTTGAGGTTCCCTCTGATTAATAGTCCTTGAAATAATAGAAGACTTGTAGATTGTTGTCTCCATTTTGGACTTGTCCACTATGGTCTCGATTTGTTCCATACCTGGCAAGTATGGAATGGCTGTGGCAACATCAGCGAAATTGTTGTACAGTCACTGTCTTATAAGTTATTATTGTCGGATAAGAGAAACTCCCAGAAAGTTCTCAATCTGAGTACTCTGAGTCGAGGTGAGATGAGATGAGTCCCTCCAAGATGAGTCTAATTTGATTGATGAGGTTGATAGGTGAGATGATTCATTTGTCTATTCTTTATCCTTTCTTTAGATAAACACTTGACATGTTGATTGTTATTACTTTGAGTTGATTGTTGTTTCTATATTGTTCTACCTATTTCGATTTTATTCAATTATTTTACATATCGTATATTCCACTTACCGACACCACTCAGCGCTATATCGGTTTATGATATAGATACAAGGATTGGAGGTCATCAACAGATGCATCGTTGAAGATCTTGGACGTTCAACTGATTGGTGAGCCTCCCCTACTTCGGAGGATTCATTATCTTTATTTCATCTTACATATAGAGTTAGACTTGATTAGCTTTAATTTGATTTAAGGTAGCTATGGGTCTGTCATTGACATCACTTGATAGTGATAGAAGCTTCATAGACTAGAGTCGAATGTTGATGTAAGACTTGTTGAGCTAGTTTTTTTTTACTAGCCTTTCTATTTATGATATTATTTTGAGACTAGATGAGATGTGCCAATTACTTCCCTTAGTCTTCAGTTGATTGTCTTGAGTTTATTGAGTGAATGAATGTGATGAGACCAAACGTTTTGCTTGGAGACTAGCAATAGTCTTTGAGTGTCGGTTACGTTTAGAGTACCCTTCCGAGACGCGACAAGTAACATAGAGCTCCACACCAGATCAACTCCCTTTACTGTCTCCAAGTTCCTTATTAGGTTGAGATAACTTCTGCTTACTAAATATGTGCCATTCTCAGGTAAACAACACAACCCATCTCGATACCAATCAACCATAGTTTGTTTGGTCGAGTTCAGTTTCCTCGAGTTCTAGCTATAGAATCAGCCGGAGGGATATGATTCCATATATCTTTTTCATCTTTCATACACAAACCATGCACCCATTTAATCCATAGTGTATCCTCTTTACAAGCAAGTTGCACCATACCAACTTCTCTATGGCTGCCATGTTCCACAAATTAATATGGATCACTTTTTGAATTTCACAAAATTTAAATTTTAAAATATTATATTAATCGAATTCAATTTAATTTTAAAATTTTAGTTAGATTGACTATCACAAGCGAAACAAAATAACTAATTTGAAAAGGAAGGAATAGTTTATATACATTTATCAACATGAAATAATTATTGGATCACATAGAAAATATAGAGAAAAAAGTTAGTTGCAAGAGGTTTGAGTGTTCTTAATGATCTGAGGTAATTGATATAAAAGTAAATAATTAAATATAAGGTTAATAATATCTTTAAATTATTTTATCCTAATAGTTCATATTAAAATTGATGGTTCGACGAAATGAATATAAATAGGGGTGGAGCTATATTTATTAAAGAATGGTCAGATAAACACTCTTTGTCAGAAATTTTTTTTGAATATAGATTTCAATATAGATATTTTGATATATATCAATTATTGAACACTTTTTATATAAAAATCACCAATTTGTATTTTAAAAATATGATTACCCTTGACAAAAATACTGACTCCACCACTATAACGATCATAAGCTGATGGTGTGGGGCTTGTATTTGGTCGTTTATGAAGCAATTTGCTACCTTTATCCATAACTTTATAGATATATACACAAATTATTGATTGAGTGTGAACCAAATCTTACGTGAAAAAGATTTTTACTACTTTGTTATAACTTTTAAGAATTATATAATGTGAAATTGGTCACTTACATCGCAATCACATCAGCAACTATATCACTATATATAACAACTTGGTCATTCATAATTTTAAAATTACAATATGATGAAGTCACAAATATAGGAATGACAAATGGGGTAGGGTGGGATGGAGGTGGGACGGGTTGAACTCAATCTGCAAATGTTTTAAACTACCTCACCGCCTACCTGGCATAACTTTAAATCTACCTCGCCTTATATAGCTCCCAACCCGTCCATACCCACGCCGCCCTGCCCCATTTGCCATCCCTACACAAATATGATTGGAGGCCGCATTACTAGATCTCAATCCTCTTTATATCTATTTGATCTCTTATAATTAAAGATCTTATAAGAGACCCTAGTGATTTTAGGGTTAGCTAGGTCCTCCGGGACTTAATTGGTTTACTTTGTACTTGATTAAATCTTGCATTCGTCTCTGCTTCCCTTATAATTAAATTTTATAAAATCCACCCTAGTGATGTTGAGGGTTAGGTCCTCGAGGACTTAGTCGATTCACGTCATACTTGACTGTTTGTTTCAATCTCTCCCTAATAATTTCTCGAGCAGTTTCCATCATCGTTGTCTCCTTCCTCTTCATTGAAAATGGCGCGAGTGGACGCGTTTCGAAGCGAGGAAATGAAAGCAGGATGAGAATGAAGCATAACCAAAACCTAGTTGAAGTAGCCATATTTGATTCTTGGAAGTGTGATTAGGAGAAAATTAATTAACCTTTTCTTAAGTAAGAGCTCTAACAAGGTAATTAATTGATTGATTGAATGAAATTATAAACAATGTTTGGGTTTATATAGGCCATTATGATACTACATTTCATAATATTTTAATTAAGGAGGTCATCAAGTAGCACAAGTGTATATGCGGCGTGAAGAATACCACTTGATTAGTTAATCAACTAACTTTTAAGTTGGAAAAAACAACTTTACTTGGTTTATTAATTAATTATTACCATTTATTGTGTGTTCGATATGAAATGTTTTTCAACTTTTTCATATTTATTTGGTTGAAATATTAGAAAAGATTTTATCTAGAAAAATAAACTTTTAAAAAAGGAAAGAAAATGACTTTCCTAATGGAAACTAAGCAGACAAAATAAGTTCAACAAATGACATTTCATATTGATTAATATGTGTTCTCTCCACTCTTTAACGTGTATCTAATGTTGAATGCACCCCCCTCCACCCCACCCCTGCCAAGGTCCCCACCCCACCATCCCATATAGGGGCAGAGCCACCTTACGACATGAACCCCCTTTGACCAAAAAACTATATATTATTAATATATTGTTAAAATTATATTTTATGTATATAGTAAGAACTTGTTTGGATTAGTTGAAAAAAGTGACTTTTAAAAAGTTCTTCAAAAGCACTTTTTAAGGTGCTGAAACTTAGTTTAAAAATAAGCAATTACATGTTTGGATAAAACCGCTTAATTTGAAAAAAAGTTGTTAATGTGTTTGGTACCAAAGTACTACTAAGAACTTTTTTTGATCAAAATGTCTGAAATACCCTTAAATTGTTGCACATTATAAAATATTAATCATTACTCTAAATTTTTGTTCCTAAATCTGATTAAATTATAATTAATTTTTTTTAATTCATCTTCAATATAAATTGATCATATAAGTGAATTTATATGTCTAAGTTATTTTTAATATTTAAAATATATAATTTTAATAAAATACATGAAATATTTGAGTATTTTTTAATTATATTTGTAATAAGAAGAAAATAAGTTAGAAGAAAAAAAGAAAGAGCAAGAAAAAGAAGGAAAAATGGAATAAAGAAATTGCAAGGAAAAAAAACAAAGAGTAATTTTTTTTTAAATGAAAGAAAAAATAGAAAAAAATAGGAGTAAAATAACATAGAAATTATAAGCAAACATTAACGGATAAAAGTTAAGTATGTTGATCAAACATAAATGATTTTTAAGCTAAAAAGAAAAAAGTGGAAGGGGGGATCTACTTCTAACTTTTGACTTATTTTAAGTTATTTTAAACTTATTTTAATTTATTTCAGGTTTTGCCAAACACGTCCAAACGCTAAAAAGAATTAAAAGCAGATTTAACCAACTTTTAAGCTCATCCAAACACCCTCTGAATGTTGAACCTTCTTTAGCTAGTTCGTGTGTATACTATTTCAGATTTTGAACTTAATTAATTGAAATTCTAACTAGTAATCCCATAATCATATCCCACACCTCACCGAATTCAATGCATTTGTATAAATTATATACAAATACTTTTAGAATATATTATATTTTTTGTTTGAGATAGGAACATAAAGAAATAAGTAACAAATTAAATTTACAAGAAAAATATTTTCCTTTGTACCGACGCATCGCTAAACCATTTGAATATTCCAAAAAACAAAGCAAGTGAATAATATGATGGAATCAATGCATCTCTAGAATTGTGATTATATTGCCAAAGAACATTTACAACAATGTTTTAGATTTATGGATTAATATTGTGACAGCTTTATTTACATCATTTTAAAAAAAATAATGCTAATCTTCGAGTTTGTTTATGTGTATCTCAACTAATTAATTATGTAGATTATCTGCTATTAAGTCTTGTACAAATTAGGAGAAATTCATGTATTGCTAGAATTTGAATTCGAAACCTCATGATTAATATAATCATGTCGAGTTTCTTGATTATGTACCACGATCACGCTAAAGCTACACATAACAAGTAATTTCTGTATAATTTGATATATGTGTTGAAACTTACCCAACTTCATCGGCTCACCTCATATTGTCTCTATTAGAATTTAAATTCAAAATTTTATGATTGAAAAATTCGTGTTGAGTCACTTGATTGGGTATCACGATCACATTGAAAGCCGCGCCAACAAAAACTATAATTAATTTCTAAATCAATGTAAAGGTGTTGGAACTCACCCAATTCCCTATCAGCAGGCCAAGCAATATTGTCTTTGCTAGAATTTAAATTCGAGGTGTCACGCCCCGAGAGGGTATTCTACACGTGACTGGCATTCGAAGACTATTGCTAGTCCCCACGCGGACCACTCAGTCTCTTTGCCATCGTTCAATCAATTCATCAGCGCAAAGAAAGGATATATTAAATGCAAAAGCTATCCTATCAGTGGGCTATCAACATCATTATATCATAAGAAAACATAATAGATAACTGAAAGTCTCAATAATAAAGAAAAGAAGTATGAGGGACAAGAACCCTCGACATCAATATCAACATCAACATCTACATCTATGTCTATGAAGTCTCTATGCCATGATCTAAGACGATACCATGACAGGCCATGACTACCAACTGATAAATAAAAGACTATCCAGTCAGAAAATAAATATCCTCTGAATGTTGGGGAAGATTCACCACTGTCAGGAATGAAGAGCTCTGAACCTCAACGATCGGGCTGCTGAAGTCCTTGGTCTATAGTATCTGCATCATAAAATGATGCAGCGCCAAAGGGGCGTTAGTACGTGGAATGTACTGTATGTAAAACTGGCAAAGGAAAGAAAACAACATAATTGATACTCATCGATCACTCAGCTTCACCTCAGATATAAGAGATAAGACCCTATCACCTCATTAGCTATCAAGCATCAAGTCTTCACATCACATTAGAGTTCTATCATCATGAAACCTATCTGGAAGTTTCTATAATCGACAACCACTACCTATAAGCTGATTGTGATACAATGAAGAGATGTCGTTGCTATATCCGCCCAGTACCTTGCTGGGGTAAAGGAAGAGTTTGTCAGTGGATCCAAAAGTCTGTCAAGTCCTCTTTTGGGACGAAGAATCATCCGTTTTCATGGTCTAATCCTCTCCTACGCTGGCCATGTAGTTAATGGGTCCGAGTGAGATGCACTCTTATCTATTTCGGTACTAATACTCCTCCCAGAACTCAATATGCTCAAAAGTTTGTCAATCCATCAAGAACTCTCATCACCCAACCTCTACGGGCAAGATTTTCTGTCCAATCTAAGGGAATTATACCCATTCGACTCTACCAAGAATAATTTTCAGCTATCACAATCATGCCCACACTCAATTCAGGACTTAGACGCAGTTATACATCATCCTCAGACATTCAAGACTCTAGACTACCCCTAAGTTCATTATTCAAGTCACTATCGAGAAGAAAATTTAAGGATCAAGTCACAGCCATATAATAAGGTAAGAATACAATAAGTTTTAAACATGATGATCATCCATTCATGATATAATTTTTTTTTAAAATATTGGAAAACATAAATTCAAGATAGTGTACAAGAATCAAAACAATTATTCAAGAACTAAAGTAGTCATTTAAGAACTAAAGTAGTCATTCAAGAACTTAAAGTAAATACTCAAGAACGTTCAAGAATTCACAATCAAAGCTTCTAATCATGAATTTGCTATCTTAACTCTACATTGGCACATGGGAGAGTAATCTCATGCTTTTGGGTAGCCTTTACATACCTAGGAATGAAAATCTTTCAAAGAAGTTAGAAGATTCTTGAAAGCCTTGCTTGATTCTCCTTTTCTTCTCTCTAACTTAACGTAAAATTGATGGACTTAGAATAGTTTTAAGTTTAAAAACCCTTTTTGTATGAATTATAGTTCAAAAGCTGTGTGGGGGATATAAAAATATGGCGAGAAGGATGAAATTGCCCTTCCCGAATCAAAATAGAAAAATTGCTCCTCCCATGCACTAGTATGCGACGCGCACTAGTGTAAAAATATATTTTTTCGTGAATTTTTAATTTCCGTCAAATTTTTGAAAAAAAGCAAAGTGTGGTTCCGCGTCCACTCCGCATCGCGGAAGGGGCGTAGAAATCTTACTGTTTTAAGCCCTCTTTAAAAATTAATTAGCTTTATTGCGCGATAAAGTCGAGTCGAGACCATTTTCCGACTCATTTTTTCGCATTGATTGCAAATCATGTCTCGAATTTTTCATTGGAGCTTGGAAAGATACGTTGTGCGCACGACCAAGTTTAAAGACATTTTAGTAATTTTATGGAGTGTTACACGTGGCCTCACGATTGAAAAATTCCTACTGATTCACTTTGTTGGGTATCACTATCAAGATGAAAGCTGCATCAGCAAAAATCTGTACCTCATGATGTTCAACCTATTTTTTTAACTATTTGGTTACATCTTTGAATATAATTTACATCATCACATCATTTAAAAAGTAATTGGAGCTAAATCTACTTAACAAATACTGATTGATCATAGTAAATTATAATATTATATAATAATAACATGTCAAAATAATGTTGGCTAGCTTGACAATGGAACTACATAAGTCCGAAAGGTCAAATGATTCTTCTTAGGGTAAACTCTCAAATTGGACCCTAAAGTTGGCACCATTTTGTAAGTTGGAACTTAAACTTTCATAGTGCACAAATAGGACCCTCA
>JAOTQR010080011.1:0-10155 GCA_025774065.1 Solanum ossicruentum
TTGCAGGGTTTGGATAGTCAGTAAAACAGAGGAAACTCTGTCGAAATTTTTGTGGGTTTGATTTGGTATTGTTTGGGTGCCCAATCGGCACCAGTCACGACCCATGGGTTGGGTCGTGACACCTGGCTAGGTTCTTCCTTAACCCCTCGGGCTACCACCCATGATAGGATCGTCTCTGGCTAGGTGATGCTTCCACCCCTCGGGCTACCACCCATCAATAAACAATACACTTTATCTTCTAATTACCTTTGAGATTGTGCTTTTAGTGGTCATAATATTGGAGCTATAGGTCTGTAGATGTAACATGGGACATGTAAATAATCATGCAAGACAATATGACAATGAAATGAGTATGTTACACAAATAACGAAATGCGTATGGGATGAAACAACTCGTGAACTTTATTTAACAACAAGAACCCATCTAACCTTGTGTTTACTATGTATGTATATTTGAAGGTGATTATATGTGGCAACATGTGAATATATGAAAGGGTGGAGAAACGGTTAATAGTTGTGTCGGAGTTGGTAAATACCTTTATGTACCAAGAAGGGATCTATATTCCATGTCAAACGATACGAATCAAGTAGCCTTACATACCTCATTGTATGACCTCTTTACTGCCTTGGAGTGACTGTTTTTTCCTAAAATATTTATCTATAGTATATTAGGCAATAAGACTAGTATTAGCTGTGACAAAATACTTCTTGGCAGCCCAATACCATAAAAACTAATATCCGGGCAGCAAACTTTTAATTAGCGACGCAAAGGCATTTCTTCAACCTTTTCACTTATACTCATATTTTCTAACAAACATTCTTATGTACATGTCATATACATCTTATTTCATACTCTTAACAGTCTTACAACAGCCCATAAGACATAACAAATAACAATTCTTCACAACATACAAACAAGCGGTACAACGTTACATTTCTCCACACTTTGACGTCAACAATCCTGAATCTGTTTTAACTTTACCTAAATTGTTTACAATGTTTTCACCACATAAACCCAGTATTATGATAGTCCACAAATAATTTTAAAGTAGGGGAAGGTCATGAAACAACATATTACAATTCTACACTACCTACAAATGGACAGCATAACTTTATGTCCCTTTGCCCCATTTTGAGGTCGACAATTCCAAACCCGTTCTAACTTCAACCAAACTGTCCTAAACACATCCATACATAAAAACAACCTTAAAATAGTCTTCTAATAGTAACAAAGTATTCATGAAGGATATGAGGAAATAGCTTTCCATCCAACATCCCACAAGTTCATACTAAGACACAATTACAATATCCTATAAGGACTCACTTTTGTGGACTATAAAAGTGGTGTAACAGCTTAGTTATATCACTAACAAGCTATACCTTATTAAAAACATAAGTCTTACTTCATAATTCAGCCAACCAATAAAAGAAAATCCTCTTTGAACAACAAGAAACGTTCACAACAATACTTAGGACACAAGCTGTCCAGAATTTTCAGCACAACATACTAGCATATACTTCTTGTTTTTCATAAAGAAACCATACTAAATACATAACTATAATTGCTTACTTTTGCCTTCAAGATTTAGGTTTTCCTTCAAGAGCCTTAGAAGATTGTATTTGCAACTTGGTAAAGTGAAATAGGTAGAAGACATGAGTCTTTAGGAAAGTTGAAAAATTATTTCAAGCGGAATGACTTTAGGGGCTGCTTTGGATCCATTTTTAAAGACTTCTTTGGCCAATTTTATCTTGTACATTTGACCATATAAAAACACCTATCAATACACTTGTGATGCAGCATCTTATCCCTTAGACTTGGGCCTAAATGGGTCTCCAAATTAATGGGTCTTTTACTGCCCATTCTTCTCCTTTCCCTTTAATTACTTTGGGCCAAATTTTCAAATGAATTGGGATGGGCTTGGCACCATTTTCTATGCTTTCTAAACTGAAAATTCAATTCATTTATGATTCTAAAACATGGGCTAAATTTATCCCCTTAACACAAATTTTATTCATAATCAGACTTGGACAAATTTGACGTTGGGCCTCATCTCCGTTTACCTAGAAAATTTAAGCTAAGTAATTAGGTGACTCACCAACTAGCTTATTAAGTCCTACAAGTACCTCAACTCTCTCTCACTTTGTTTAAGGATGTGATCTCCTCAATTTAACACAAAACATGTATGCATTCGACCTTCTTAAGCGTTAGACGCACATATCGCCCATTAACACGAGATTCAAGCACTTTTAAGAATTGACATTAATTTTGCCAAACTATATCATGTTTCATTCAGATAGCATTAGTACATGTAAAATGTGGGGTGTTACAATTTCAAATCCACCTTATAGAATAGCCCCCGCTGAATTGAAAGACTTGTTAGAGAAAGGTTTCATAAGACCTAGTGTCTCTCCTTGGGGTGCTCCTGCCCTATTCATGCGTAAGACACATGGGTCTCTCAGAATATGCATAGACTATCGATGACTGAACAAGGTCACAATAAGGAATAAATATTCATTCCCCAGGATAGATGATCTATTTGACCAACTTCAGGGTGCTACTTGCTTCTCCAAGATAGACCTCAGATCAGGTTACCATCAATTGAAGGTGAGGAAAAATGATATTTCAAAGACAACCTTTAGGAAACGGTATAACCATTTTAAGTTCTTGGTCATGTCCTTTGGGTTGACTAATGCACCTATAGCTTTCATGGATTTGATGAACTGAGTATTCAAACCGTATCTTGACATGTTCATGATTGTATTTATTGATTACATCCTGGTGTATTCTAAGGATGAAGAGGAGCATGCTAATCATCTTAGAGTAGTTTGAGTTTTGGCTCAAGTCAGTGGCCTTTCTAGGCCAATATTTCGGGGGATAGTATTTGTGTGGATTCCCAGAAGATTTAAGCAGTTAGGAACTGATCTAGACCAACCTCTCTGACAGAAATAAGAAGTTTCTTGGGATTGGCAGGCTATTATCATAGATTCATTAAGGGATTCTCTTCTTTGTCTATATCATTGTCCAAGATAACTTAGAAAAAGGTCAAATTTCAGTGGTCTGAGGAATATGAGAAGAGTTTCCAAGAGTTGAAGACTAGACTGACTACAACACCAGTTTTGACTTTGCCCGACAATATAGGAAACTTTGTGATATACTGTGATGCATACAGAGTTGGACTAGGTTGTGTGCTAATGCAGAGAAGAAAGATGATAGCCTATACTTCCAGACAACTTAAGATCCATGACAAGAACTATCCTTCTCATGATCTCGAGTTAGCAGCGGTGGTATTTGCACTTAAGATCTGGCATCACTATTTATATAGAGTATATGTGGACATGTTTACTGACCACAAGAGCTTCCAATACGTATTCAGTCAGAAGGAGCTCAACCTACGACAAAGGAGATGGTTGGAGTTGCTCAAGGATTATGATATGAGTATTCTCTACCACCCAGGTAAGGCTAATATTGTTGTTGATGCTCTTAGCAGGTTGTCTGTGGGTATTACTGCCCTTGTGGAGGAAGGGAAGAAAGAATTGGCTAAGGAAGTTCATAGATTGGCTTGACTAGGAGTGCAACTTGAGGAGAACAATGAAGGTGGGGTCGATGTTCAGAATGGGTCTGCTTCATCTTTAGTGTTAGAAGCAAAGGAAAAGTAAGACCAAGACCCTGTCTTATTCTAATTGAAAGAAGCAATTCACAAGCAAAAAGGTGATGGTTTTCTCCAAAAGGGTAGATAGGGTGTTGATATACCAGGGTAAATTGTGTGTGCCCAATGTTGATGGCATCCGAGAAAGAATCATGGCCGAAGCTCACAGCTCCAGATATTCCCTTCATCCTAGCTCTACCAGCATATACCACTACTTGAGGGAAGTCTATTGGTGGAATGGATGAAGAAGGACATTGTTGAATTCGTCTCTAAGTGCCCTAATTGTCAACAAGTCAAGGTTGAATATCAAAGACCATATGGATTGGCTCAGAATTTAAAATTCCTAAGTGGAAATGAGAGATGATCAATATGGATTTCATTACCTGGTTACCAAGGCCCCGAAAGCAGCATGACTCGATATCAGAAATTGTGGATAGGATGACTAAATCAACCTACTTCTTGCAAGTCAAAACCACTAATATGGCTGAGGAATCCAATTATACATTTTTGAGATTGTGAGGTTGCATGGGGTTCCCTTGTACATTATCTCGGATAGAGGAGCTCGATTCACCTCCCAGAGTACAAAAGTGAATCTGAGCATAGCCTTCCACCCTTAAATAGATGGACAGGTGGAGCGCACTATTAAGACTTTGGAGGATATATTAAGAGTGTGTGTCCTTGACTTCAAGGGGAATTGGGATAATCATCTGCCATTGGTTAAATTTGCATACAATAATAGCTACCATGCTAGCATTCAGATGGCCTCTTATGATGCTTTTTACGGGAGAAGATGTAGATCACAAATTAGTTGGGAATTGATTGGACCTGATCTTGTCCACCAGTCCATTGAGAAGGTGAAAGTCATCAGGGAAAGGTTGAAGATGGCGCAAAGTCGTCAAAAGTCTTACACTGACGAGATAAGAAGGGACTTAGAGTTTGAGGTGAATGATTAGGTGTACTTGAATATATCGCCGGTGAAAGGTGTCATGAGGTTCAGTAAGAAGGAGAAGTTAAGTCTGAGCTACATTGGTCCCTATCAAATTGTGAGGAGGATTAGTAAGGTCACCTATGACTTAGAATTGTCTTCTGAGTTAGATGGGATCCATCCGGTATTTCACTTGTCGATGTTGAAGAAGTGTTTGGGAGATCTTGCTTTGGCGATCCCTTTGAGAGTACCTGAGCAAAAGATAGCCTATCTTATGGAAAAATTCTAGTTCAAATCCTTGATTGACAAGTTTGTATGCTGAGGAACAAAGAGATTGCCTCCGTCAAGATTCCACGGAGGAACTAGTTCATCGAGGAAGCTACATGGGAAGCTGAGAAAGCGATGAAAATCAAATATCCACATCTATTCGTGCCAAACAACAGGGACAGTAGAGGTAACGTCCCTAAACTTAACTTGATCAAACTTCGCATTCATAAAATGATGCACCTATTCTATTCTTGATTGTCTAAGTAGAAGTTACAGAGAGACTGACAGATAGTTGAGAGTTCAGAGTCCGAGAGTGAGGAGTAAGATTAGTTTTGAGTCTACTTGTGCTTTCGTTCTACCTTTACTCATCATTCGAGGATGAATAATCCTAAGACGGAGATGATACAACACCCTATAAAATTACTGAAATGCCACTAGAACATAATTGTAAGCATAACACGTCTTCCCAAACTTTGATGGAAAATTTGAGGCCAGATTTGCAATCAGCATAAAAATTTGAGTGGGAGAATGGTCTCAACCTGATTTTAGAGCAAGCGGGTCGAAAAATAATTTTCTCTAATTAATTTAAAAATAATGTCAGTCCGCGCCCTTGGCACGATGTGGACAAGGCATGGAGTGACACTTATATATTTTTAAAAATTTTCAATGAATAGTTCAAAATTCGTTCAAAAAGATTTTGGAGAAAAATACATTGGTCTGCCCGTGGTATGTCACGGACCAGTGCATTTTTAATGATGATTTTTCTTTTAATTTCGGAAGGATATTTTAGGTATTCTGAACTTATTTTAAGTCCAATAAACGTGTTTAGAAGTTTTTTTAAATCGATTAAGGGTTTCTACTCATTTTTTTTCTTAATTTTTTACGTGAAGAAATCTTGACAGAGGAGACAAGAAAACTTGGGGGATTGAAAGATCGGGTCCAATTCTTTGAAGAATCATAATAAATCTTCACCCAGGTATGTAAAGTCTATGCAAAATATGGAATGTTCTCCCGTGTGCCCCCATGATTGGATTATATTAAATAATTAAATGTGATGGGTCTTGTCTGTGAATTCTTGAATGTTATCTTGAAAACTATCTTTAATTTCTATATATTTTCTTAAATTGATGATCATCATACTTAAAATATTTGCCATCAAACAAATGGCCTATCATAAAAAAAATTGACTATTTTGAAAAAATTGATTAAATTTGAAATGATTAATTAATTTTAGTGGAATTACAGTACTTGAATCACCATATTATATATATAAAATAAACTCTATGATTTCTAGAAGCAAGTTGGTGGTTGATCACTCAAATTAGACTATTCAAGGCAGTGATAAAGGACAAGAGTTTGATGAATTAAAAAAATATAATATCTGAAATTTAAATATGGATAACTTGAATTAATTATTTAAGTAAATTATTGTATGATTATGTATATACCCTGCTTGATTTCCTTAACTAAAGACTTCAAGAATGAACTTAGGGGTAATGTCTAGTGCCTTGACCATTTGGGTATGTTGTTTGTTGTGGTCCAGGTCCTGAGATGAGTATGTTAATGACTAAAGTTGATGAGATTAGTATCCTTAGAGTCTAAAGAAGATTGGAATTAATCTTAAAAGAATGATCCTACTCCTTGAGTTGATAGATGATGAGATAAGTCAAGGTTTCTTGCCCGAAGAGGCTAGGTGATGGAAATTCTTGATTCATTGATAGTTTATGAGCAAGAGGAGTCATTGGAGGAGTATTGAGTACCGAAATGGATAAGAGTGAGTCCCACTCTCACTCATTAACTACGTGGTCCGCATAGGAGAAGATTAAACCGTCAAAGCGGATATTTCCTTTGTCCTAAAAGAGGTCTTGTTAGACTTATGGATCCACTGACAGACTCATCCTTTACCCTGACAAGGAACTGGATTGATGTGGCAAAAATATCTCTTCGTTATATCATTATCGGCTCATAGGTGATGGTTGTCAGGTAGAGAAACTTCCAGATAGGTTCCATGCTGATAGTACTCTAATGTTGATTTCATAGTATGAGTCTTGACTGATGGTGATGTGATAGTGTCCTATTCCCTATTCTGAGCTGAGATTGAGTAATTGATGAGTTGTTGCTATGTCATATTGTCTTGCCTATACTATTTATTTTAGCCCGTTTTACATGCAGATATTCCACGTACTAATGTCCCTTTGGCGCTGCATCATTTCATGATGAAGATTTAGTAGACAGAGGGCTTCAACAGGTGAATCATTGAGGTTCAGAGGTTCCCGATATCCAGATAGTAGTGAGTCCTCCCCTGCATTTGGAGGACGTTTTCTTATTTTTAGATGTTTATGTTATTGCCTATAAGTTGTGGTAGCCATGGCCTGTCATGATACCTTATTAGGCAGTAGTTATAGAGGCTTCGTAGACATAGATAGACGATGATTGATGTTGGGGTTCTTTTCCCCTTTCCTTTTTAAACCGAGTTCTTTCATTATTCTTGTTTCATATAACGGACATAGTTGATGAGTCTTATAGCCCATTAATAGGTAAGGCTATTCCTTTAATGTCTTCCGCTAATCAACTGATTGAACGAAGGTGATGAGATTAGGTGGTTCGCTTAGGGGCTAGCAATAGTCTCCGAGTGCCAATTACGCCTAGGGTACCCTCCAGGGTATGCAATTCACTTAAAGAATGGGGAAAATTTAGTGGGACATATTCGATGAACTTTCACCAAAAGCATATTATTTTGCTTTCATTATCATTATAGATCTATAATTCCATGATGTACCAAACGATCATGCCAAAATACGATAGTATTGACATGAGTAATCTTCTAAATTACTATCGAATGTACATCAATTCCACTAATACTTGTACAATACAAATCAAATGATAAAGTAGGAAATTTTTTTGTCACACATGTCTTCCCAGAGTCATTCTTGGTGATACCAAGATATTCAATACTCACCTCGTCCGTTGATTGGATATGATAATTATTTTCACGAATATCTTTAAAACTCAACAAGTTTCTCCAAGATGTAAGAGAAAACATAGTGTTATATTTGATGAGTTTAGTTTCCTTGGGCAAAATTATAATATGACTCTTCTGAGACCCTCAATCAAATTAGTATTACCAAAAATTGTAGTAACATTTATCAAGGAATGAAATGCAACAGTGAATTATCAAGTATCAATCAACCCTCGAGCACAACTTGGAGTGAAATGCAATAGTGAATTATCAAGGAAACCAAGGGAAAGAAGCAACATGACCAAATATTATAATTAGCCCCGGCCCAATAAATATGTTTGATTATTTTTACACTTTTATTCATATGATTAAGTTTTAAATTTAAAACAAAATATTTTATCGTATTAACTAATTTGTGTTTTTTTATTTCGTTTACAAAATAATGTTTTTTCTTTCTCTTTCTTTTTTTCATAACTTTTAAAATTTAACTTTTCTCATGACATGTAATCATAAGGCGAAAAATTATTTTTTTTTATATTTGAGTCAAATAATTTGACATATATTTAATCTAAGATTACAAAATGCATAAAGTTTGTTAATTTTTTGGTCAAATTTAATAGAAACAATTAATTAATGGAGATAATATTTAGTTTGATTAAAAAGTTAATCAAGCACTTTGGGCCCAAAATGTTTTTTTTTTTTGTCTTTATTTATGACAAAAATTTATGTTACAAATTATTGCAATTTTTTAGGTTAATCTTAGGTAATATATCTTATTTGTTTTGTTCTCATTTATGGTTTGCATATAAAATTTTGAGATCAGTTGAATTTTTGATTAAGTAATTAATTGTTGTAAGTGGGTTTCACTATTGTTGGTATGTAAAAATGGAAGAAAATAAAAAAGGTTTCTGCCAAAAGTATTTTTCTATATTTGAGTCAAATAATTTGACATATATTTAATTTAAGATTACAAAACGTATAATTTTTGTTTATTTTTTGGTCAAATTAAATAGAACTAAAATGGAGATAATATTTAGTTAGATTAAAAAGTTAATCAAGCATGAGCCATATGATTTATCAGAGGTAATATTGTAAAATTATCGTTGAAGTAGTTGAAGAAATAATCAATAGAAACAATATAAAATCAAGTAGCTAAAGCAAGTATGTCAATCGCCAACTACACGCCTAAGGAAGACCTAATTTATCATAATTGTAATATTTACATGACTTAAAATAATTTATTGGGACATTACCCACTCGATTTCATATGAATTGTTCGTTATATTATTTTATTAAATTATATTTATTAATTATTAAATTAAAGTAAAAATAATTTTTGTTATTATTATAATTTGAACATTTAGAAAGCCTAAATAAGTTTAAAATTTTGAAAAATATTTGTTTGACGGAGTAAAAATTAACTGAGGGATCCACAGAAAATAATAAAAGGGAAGAGAGAGTTTAAGAAAATAGGGGGACCCATAGAAAAAATAATAAAAACGGAAGAGGGAGTTCAAGATAATGGGGGTTTCACGAGGGGCCAAAAACAAAGGGACACTTGGCAGATTAATGTGGGTTTCATGGTAAAGTGAAATCCACACATAATATATACACAATTTATCTAAGAAATTCGAAAAAAGGAAATATAAGAATTTTCAAGGAAATGGAAAGTACAATGGAGCATATTGCCCGTAGAATAGCTTATGTGTTGCGTTAGAGCTACTACTCAGTCAGGCAACAATTACATAGATGTAGCATTTAATTTATCTAAGTTGACAGTTCTTTGAGATAATAAGTATGTGCTAGACTGACAATTCTATAATTTCCCACTTTGGTGATAGGAAAGAAATACTAGACTTTTCAAGGATATGAAGACCACAATGGAGATATTGCCTATAGAATAGCTTGTGTGTTGCGTGTTGACACCAAATTTTTACCCTTCACGGTGTCAAATTAGTCATCGAGTTTTATTTTTATTTTTAACGATTTTGAACTATTTTTATTTTTTAAAAAAAAGAAGTAGCGCGTGGGGGCCACGCGCCCCCAATCTCTTTTCTTTCCCTTCTCCTTCTTCTTTCACGCCTCCACTCCATTTTTCTTCTTCATGAACCAGAACCAAGAAAACCAACGATCAAAAGCCAGAAAACCAGAAATCACTCCCCATCCCTCACCGACACACCTCAACGTTCTCCTCCCGAAAATCACGTCTCAATCCCTCAATCAACGGTGGTTTTCAATCCGTTGGGGATTTGGCAAAAATCTCAACGATTTCTTGCCTAAAGGGAGGATTTTGAATTTGGAATTCAAAATCCGACCCTTAATTTACTGGATTTGCTCTAATCTTGGGAACTATATAAT
>JAOTQR010080012.1:0-10154 GCA_025774065.1 Solanum ossicruentum
CAGAGGAAACTCTGCCGAAATTTCGGTAGAAGTTCGTGAGATTAATTCTAAGTATATTAATGGTTCTAGTTTGGTATAAACGCCTAATCGGCGTGAGTCACGATCCCGGGGTGGGGTCGTGACAGAAATGATGAAATGCATTCTTGGCTTTTACAATTTGAATATGTCAACTTAAATTTTATTATATGTAAAAATGAAAATCTCACGTAAAAATAACATAACACTATAAAAATTTAATGACTCAAATTTTCAAGCTTATTTATGTTGTTTAAGGTTGTCATGGGCCCCCTAAGTCAAGCCAAGTTCAAAGGCTTTTCCATTGGCTAAGTTCGACACAAGTACCGGTAGAAGAGTCAATTTTAAACTAGCATAACTCTTAGCATATTTAGAATTGGACAGCCCAAGACATGTCAAATGAAAGCTCTTTGCTTTAGTTTCACAACACACTTGGTTGAACCTCATTCTGAGGTCAGATAAAGGAGTTATGATCGTTTTCATGAGGCCCTTCCATGCAGTGTTGTCACATGGACTATTTGATGGCCAGTGTATCCTTTGACGAGCCATTTGGGGTAGTTGGAGTTTGAAAAATACACTTTTGGAACTAAGGAAGGTGGCACAGCCAGTGATATAGGCTGTGTCACCACTGACCGTGGGGATGGCCACAAGGTGTGCCAAAGGGAGCTTGTTGGAAATTGGGGAAAATGTGGCTAAGGGTGGTACCACGGGCACTGTTGACAGGCCGTGTGGAGTGGGACTGCTTGTGACACTTGGACGTGTGGTGGCCTACAACATTTATCTTTGTCTAAGTTAGGTGGGACGGACCAGTACACGGTCTATGTAATGCCACACAGTCCGTCAAAGTGACGAGACGTTAATTTTTCCAAGTTTCCCAACATCCATTTTTTTCACTAAGGCACTTCACACAGGCACTCCATATGACCCGTGGAGTGCCACACGGCCAGTGAAGTATCCAGTGAGATGACATTTTGCAAATGTTTCCATCCGATCACTAGGCATTTTCATAAATTTAAATTATTCTAATGACTTTTTTTAGGCTTCCAATGCTATCTTAACCTTCCTAAAAGACCTAAACAATATTCCTAAGGATCAAACTCATTAGTCTCATCTCAAATACACCCTCAATTCTCTCAAGAGCCTCCACCAAGACCCCAATCCCAATTTCAAGGAAACTCGTGAACAAGTTTGGATTCCGAGACCCATTTCCAAGCTTCTATTCTTTCTCAACTCAATTTCAAGGAACTTAAAGTCTAAGGTATGTGGGTTTACCCTTGACTTCCTTACAATCAAGGAGACCCTAAAATTATGTTCAAGCAATCTCATGCATTTCTAGTTACTTTAAATTCGGAGTTTTGAAGATTATGAAATCCTAATATTCTAATTATGCATAAATAGTGTTTATCGGATGATTTCAATGTGATTTCAACTAATACATGAGGATTTTCTTTGGAGTTTATGGAATTTCAAGTATGAATGTCCCCTTTAAGACTTAAATGCATGGGTGATTACAGTATGAATTTAAATATGAATTTAATTATATTTTCCATTGAATTTCATATTATATTGTTGATTTTTGATTGAATCCTAATTACTAATGTCATTCTCTCATTGTCCATGGCATATGCATTCATGTACATGGATTATTTTGAGAAATTATGTTATGGGTTAACCCCAATTATGTTCTATGATATGAGTTTTGATAAAATGTTGGTTATGACTATATTGTGATCATATATGTCTTTGATTTTGGCTCTTTGAGAATTTTGGGTGCTTTCACCATTTTGTATATGAATGGGCTATTCCTATGTATGAGTATATAGACTACGAAATTATGTTTTGGCCTTTAAGCCTCAGAATGCATTGAAATGGTTACAAAAATGATTTATGTCATTTGAAAGTATGTACATATATATGTATATGTATATTTATTCTTATGGAATAATGACTTAACACCGATGTATTGGGGGAGCTAGGGATATCCCCAAGGGCCCTCTCCCTTTTGTTGAACAATGTGCCTAGCATAGGATTCCTATCCGAAGAGCGAGTTGTCCCGTAAAGAGAAGAAATGTTTTGAATTGTGACTTTGTGAAAATCCTCTCTGAAGAGGGAGTTGTCCCGTAAGGAAAGTTACTTCACACAAAGAGGGAGTTGTCCCGTAAGGTTAAGTATGGTCTACCCTTGGCAAGCAGCTCACCTCTTTACCGATGAGGAGATTTCATCGGGATTCCCAGTAATAGCCCACTTTGTCTTATTTATGTCGTTTGAGGTCACTCCCCCAATATATATATAAACGGGTGTATCATTTGCATTTCGTGTATCATCACTTTCATAGTATCTCATTATATTACATTGTTTGATATTCAACTCTTTCATTATTATGTGCCTTGTCATTTAACGTTGATATGCAGGTTTTGGTAAGTTACATGCATTGCGCCCTATGTACTTAGTATATTCGAATGTAATAAAGTATACTCTTCCCTACATGATCTTACCATATAGGGACCGAGGACTTTGACCATCCACCTTTTGACGTTTAGCTCGAATTCTGGATTTACATGTAGTGGTGAGTCCTGTCATTCAAGGACGCACCACTATCTATTCACCTATGTTACTTACTTCTCCTTATGTATTTGAGGGTGAGCCCGGGGTATGTCTTGGCCCCTGAACCATCTATGTAAAGGCATTGTTGGACACCTTGTAAACCTCTTCATGCTATATCTTATGTGCTACGGTCAAGCCTATGTTATGTATATGGCTATCTTTATGTACTGATATGTGAGTTTCTCTCATGTTGATGGAAAGATCCTAAGACCCGAATTTCCCCCATAGCATATATCCTATGTACTCGCTCCTTAGTATTTTAGTCCTATGTGTTATGTGAATTCCAGTTGGCCCTTTCTCCATGACGCCCCATAGCGTGAGTCCTACTTTCCCGTCCCTTACAACTATAAGTTAATAGTTGACTATTCTTTCGAACCAATGATGCGAGTTTTGGTATCTTTGAGGTTCGTTTGGGGATACTTGGTTTCCCAAACGCCGTGTCACATCTAGGACTTAGGTCTGGGTCATGAAAAAGATGGTATCAGAGCCCTAGGTTTGTAAATGATCCTCGAAGTCCAATATGCTGCATCAAGTAGAGTCCTAATCATGGGTGTGTAGTACACCATGCCTATGAGTGGGAGGCTACGACGACGTTTTAGGAATTGTCTCACTTCTTTATGTCTTATGTCATGTTGTAAATAGTTGGTTTAGCTCTTGACCCTTGATGGTATCCATACTTTATTTCAGAACATGCCACATAGTAGACCTGCCAGACTATCCCCAGCTAATGAGGGTCAAGCACCTCAAGGACCTCGGGATGAGCCGGTCACTCATGGTGAGTTTGGTACGACCTTTGCCATGCTTGCCCAAGTGGTGACTCCTAAGGCTAGGCTAGCTAACCTTCCTCAGGATTCCACTCTGGCTTCTAGAGTGAGAGATTTCACCCGGATAAATCCTCCAGAATTCTTTGGGTCTAAGGCTAACGAGGATGCTCAGGAGTTCATCGATAAGATCTCAAAGGTATTGAATGTCATGGGTGTCACTTTTGAGGATAGGACTGAGCTAGCTACCTATCAGTTGAAGGATGTAGCACAAGTGTGGTATACTCAGTGGTCTATGGAGAGAGTTTTGTGGTGATGTTGTTAATTGGGAAGAGTTCAAGCTTGCTTTTCTGGATCGTTTCTTCCCACTTGAGCTTAGGGAAGCCAATATAACTGAGTCGATGAACCTCAGGCATGGGAATATGAGTGTGAGGGATTATTCCATCAAGTTCACTAAGCTCTCCAAGTATGCCCAAACACTTGTGGCTGATCTTCGTGAAAGAATGCACAAGTTTATCTCCTGCGTTTCTAACTTGCTTACTCAAGAATGTCATGCGACCATGCTTAATTAGGATATGGATATCTCCAGACTTATGGTTTATGTTGAACAGATCGAAGGAGAGAAACTCAGGGGGAGGAGGATGCATGATCCTAAGAGGGCCCATTTTTGTAGTGGGTTCTCTGACACTCAGGTTGGTAGTTTTGGCTGTTCCCAACAAGGCCAAGGTTCAGGTGCTCGATTTTCTGATGCGCCTCCTCTTAGGGCACCTATTGATGGTGGTTAAGGGGAACCTATGTGTACCAAGTGTACGAAGCACCACAAAGGTCCTTGTTGGAGAGAATTGGGTGCTTGCTTCGGGTGTGGTGATAAGAATCACAAAGTTTCCGACTGTCTCAAGAACCTTCAGAAAGGTCAAGGTCAGGTGGCTCAAGGTTAACAAGGTTAGCAAATGATTCCTTAGGGTGTCATTTCGAGGAACAATAGGTTCTAGACTCTTCATGCACGTCAAGAAGTTGAGGAGGCTCCGGATATTGTGAATGGTACGTTAAAAGTCTTTGATTTTGATGCTTATGTTTTGCTTGATCGAGGTGCAAAGTTATGTTTTATGACTCCTATGTTGTCTATTAAATTTGGTTTGAGTCTGGAAATTTTGAGGGAGTCTTACTCTATTTATACTCCTATGGGTGAATTTGTTTTGAACATAGAGTCTATCATGGTTGTCTTGTTTTGGTATTGCATAAGGTAACCCCGTGTGATCTTGTGGAATTGGAATTATACGATTTGATGTTATTCTTGTAATAGATTGGTTGCATGCATCATATGCCTCTGTAGATGGTAGAACCTAGGAGGTCAAGTTCCAACCTCCCGGTGAGCCCGTTTTTGAATGGAAAGGTAGTGACTTCGCTATAAAAGGTTGGTTTATTTCCTACCTCAAGGATCGGAAGATGATCTCTATGGGATGCATATATCACATTGTACGGGTTAAATATGTGGAGTCATAATTTCCTACTCTTGAGTCTGTTTTGGTGGTGAATGAGTTTCCGGACGTATATCTCAAAGACTTGCCCAGTATTCCTCCTAGTAGACTTTGACATAGATCTTCTTTCGGATACTCAACCTATCTTTATTCATCCCTATCATAAGGCACCGATTGAGTTGAAGGAATTGAAGGATCAGTTGAAAGATTTGTTAGAGAAGGGTTTCATTAGGCCAAGTATATCTCCATGGGGTGCTTGGGTGTTATTTGTAAGAAAGAAAGAAAGATAGATCTCTTTGGATGTGTAATGATTATAGGCAACTGAATAAAGTGACCATTAATAATAAGTATCCGTTGCCTAAGATCGATCACTTATTTGACCAACTTCTATGGGCTACTCACTTTTCGAAGATCGACCTCCGTTTCAAGTATCATCAATTAAAGGTTCAAGAATGTGACATTCCCAAGATGACCTTTAGAATGGGGTATGGGCACTTTGAGTTTGTTGTGATATCGTTCAGCCTAGCTAATGCTCTAACTGTGTTTATGGATCTCGTGAATCAGGTGTTTAAGCCTTTATTGTGGTTGTTTTCATTGATAATATTCTTATCTATTCCCTAAGCGAACGGGAGCATATGGATCATTTTGAGGCTGGTCTTGCAAACCTTGAGAGAGAAGAAGTTGTATGACAAATTTAGCAAGTGTAAGTTTTGGTTGGTTGAGGTTGCTTTTCTAGGTCATGTGGTGTCTGGTAATAGTATAAAGGTGGATTCGAAGAAGACCAAGGTAGTAAAGAATTGGCCTAGACCATTGACTCCTTCAGACATTTGAAGCTTCCTTAGGTTAGCGGGCTATTATGGAAGGGTTGTTAAGGGGTTCTAATCTATTTCCTCTCCATTGACTAAATTTACTCAAAAGAAGGCTATGTTTGTATCGTCGGATGAGTGTGAGAAGAGTTTTCAAACTTTAAAGGATCAACCTACATTAGCCCTGATTTTGACTCTACCAAACTGCATGGTGGTATATTGTGGTGCATCTTGAATTGGGTTGGGTTGTGTACTTATGCAACGTTGTAAGGTGATGGCTTATGCATCAAGGCAATTGAAGGTACATAAGTATAACGACCCAACTCATGACCTTGAGTTAGCAACAGTGGTCTTTGCTTTGAAGATTTGGAGACACTATTTGGAAAGGATCATGTGGATGTTTTCACCGATCACAAGAGCTTCCCATATGTGTCCACTCAAAGAGACCTTAATTTGAGACAAAGGAGATGGTTGGAACTCCTAATCGACTATGATGTGAGTGTCTTATATTACCCCGACAAGGCAAATGTGGTACCCGATGCTCTTAGTATGCTATCCATGGGAAGTGTGGCTCATGTTGAGAAAGGCAAGAGGGAGTTGGTAAAAGATGTCCACATTTTAGCTAAATTGGGTGTTAGAGTGGCCGATTACAATGATGGTGGTATACATGTTCTAAATATGGTTGCATCATCAGTGGTTGTTGACGTAAAGGCTAAGCAAGATCTAGACCCATCCTTGGTTGAATTGAAGAAATAGGTTGTCAAAAAGAATATTGAAGTTTTCTCCCAAGGGGGAGATGGTGTACTTCGGTATCAAGATCGGTTATGTGCTCTTGATGTGGATGATCTTAGGAAGGTGATCATGAGTGAAGTCTATAGTTCTTACTATTCTATTCACTCGGGGTACACAAAAATGTATCGGGATTTGAAGGAGGTGTATTGGTGGCATGGTATGAACAGAGACATAGCCAAGTTTGTGTCTGAATGCCCTAATTTTCAACAAATGAAGGTGGAGCATCAAAGGCCTGGTGGGTTGGCTCATAACATTGAGATTCCTACTTGGAAGTAGGAAGACATAAATATGGACTTTGTGGTTGGGTTGCCTCAGACTCGAAAGCAATTTGATTCCATTTGGGTTATCGTCGATCAGATGAATAAATTAGCTCATTTCTTACTGGTTAAGACAACTTTTGGTGCCAAAAACTATGTGAAGTTGTACATTCAGGAATTGTTAAGGTTGCATGGTGTGCCTAGATCTATCATATCTGATTGGGGTACCCAATTTACCTCATACTTTTAGAAATTGTTTCAAGAAGCACTTGGTACTAAAGTCAAGTTGAGTACCACTTATTCATGCCCAAACCGATGGACAAGCCGAGAGGACAATTTAAACCTTGGAAGATATGCTGAAGGCTTGTGTGTTAGAGTTCAAAACTAATTGGGATGACCATCTTCCACTTATCGAGTTTGTTTATAATAATTGCTTCCATGCAAGAATTGGTATGGAACTGTTTGAGGTCTTGTATGTTAGGAGGTGTAGATCTCTAATGGGTTGGTTTGAGCTGGAGAAATGGCATTTATTGGTCCCACATGGTAATGGAGGCTATGGAGAAAGTGAAGTTGATTAGAGAAATGTTGAAGATGGAACAAAGTCGCCAAAAGTCCTACTCGGATGTTGGAAAGAGAGATCTTGAATTCCAAGTTGGAGATTATATGTTTTTTAAAGTCTCACCTATGAAGGGAGTGATGCGCTTCGGCAAAAAAAGGAAGCTAAGTCCCTGGTATGTAGGGCCTTACGAAATTATCGAACGGATTGATAATGTGGCATATAGAGTGGAGTTACCACTGGATCTGAGCTCTATTCACCCAATCTTCCATGTATCCATGTTGAGAAAGATGGTTGGGGATCCTAGCACTCTTTTTTCATTGGAGGGCATTGTGGGTGGAGGAGAACTTATCTTATAAGGAGGTGCCGGTAGAGATTTTGGATAGACAAGTGAAACAACTTTGTAATAAGGATTTGTCTTCGGTGAAGGTGCTTTGGAGGAACCAACATGTGGAGAGTGCTACATGGAAGGCGGAGTTGGACATGATGAAGCGGTACACCCACCTTTTCCAATCTACTCAAACTTAATGTATTAGGTCCTTTCCTTCTGGTTAGTCCGAATTCTTTCATTCTAGAGTCTCATGGTATTGTATGCTTACATGTGTATTAGAATGTTTTTTATGATATTTTCAGTGAATTTATTTTTGACATGAGATTTAATTGCTTTGTGATTTCCAATGATGAATTATGCATAATATCTTGTGTTTGAAAGTTGTATAGATCCACCCCAGCCTTTCAAGCCTTATTCTTGCATATTCAGGGACGAATGTTCCCAACTGGAAGATGATATAAGGACTCAGATTTTCAAGCTTATTTATTTTGTTTAAGGCCATCATGGGCCCCCTATGTCAAGAAAAGTTCAAAGGATTTTCCGTTGGCTAAGGTCGTTACAAGTACCGATAGAAGTGTCAACTTTAAACTAGCATAACTCTTAGCACTTTTGGAATAGGGTCGTCCATGAAATGTTAAACAAAAGCCCTTTGAGTTAGCTTTGCAATGTATTTGGTTTTACCTCATTCCAAAGTCGGACGAAGGAGTTATGATCATTTTCGTGAGGGCCTCCCATGTAGTGTTTTCACATGAACTATTTGACAACCTGTGTGGCCTTTGATGGGACACATGGGGTAGCTGGGGTTAGAAAAAGCCATTTTTGGCATTGAGGAAGGTGGTACTGCCAGTGGTTCATGCCTTGTGGCTCACCACTGACTGTGGGGATGGCCACAAGGCATGCCAAAGGGAGCATGTTGGAAATTTGGGAAAATGTGGCTAAGGGTGGTGCCAGGGGCACTGATGATGGGCTGTGTGGAGAGGAACAGCCCGTGGCACTTAGATTTGTAGTGGCCGGAAACATTTATTTTTGTCTAAGTGAGGTGGTATAGACCAGTACAGGTCCTTGTAATGCCACACGGTCCATGAAAAATTCCGTCAAAGTGGTGAGACGTCAATTTTTCCATGTTACCCAACATCCATTTTTTCACTAAGGAACTTCACACGGGTACTCCATACGACCCGTGGAGTGCCACACTGCCAGTGAAGTCTCCATTGAGATGACATTTTGGAAATTTTTCCACCCAATCACTAATGGCATTTTCATAAATTTAAATTATTTTGACGACTTTGTTTAGGCTTCCAATGCTATCTTAACCTTCCTAAAAGACCTAAACAATATTCCTAAGGATCATACTCACTACTCTCATCTCAAATACACCCTCAATTCTCTCAACAGCCTCCACCAAGACCCCAATCCCAATTTCAAGGAAACTCGTGAACAAGTTTGGATTCCGAGACCCATTTCCAAGCTTACATTCTTTTTCAATTCAATCTCAAGGAACTTAAAGTCTAAGGTATGTGGGTTGATCCTTGTGTTCCTTTCAATCAAGGAGACCCTAAAATTATGTTCAATCAATATCATGGATTTCTAGTTACTTTAAATTTGGGGTTTTCAATATTATGAATCCTAAAATTCTAATTATGCATGGGTAGTGTTTATTTGATAATTTTAATGTGATTTCAACTATTACACAAGGATTTTCTTTGGGGTTTATGGAATTTCAAGTATGAATGTCCCCATTAAGACTTCTAAATGCATGGGTGATTACAATATGAATTTAAATGTGGATTTAATTATGTTTTTAATTGAATTTGATATTATATTGTTGATTTTTTATTGAATCCTAATCACCCATGCCATTCTCTCATTGTCCATAGCATTTGCATCCATGTACATGGATTATTTTGAGAAATTATGTTATGGGTTAATCTCAATTATGTTCTATGATATGCGTTTTGATAAAATGTTGGTTATGACAATATTGTGATCATACATGCTTTTGATTTTGGCTCTTTGGGAATTTTGGATGCTTGCACCATTTTGTATATGAATGGGCTCTTCCTATGCATGAGTATATGGACTATGAAATATGTTTTGGCCTTTAAACCTCATAATGCTTTAAAATGGTTTCGGAAATGATTTACGTCATTTTAAAGTATGTACATATATATATATATATACACACACACACACACACATATATTTATTCTTGTGGAATGATGACTTAGAACCAATTGATTTAGGGACGTTAGGGCTATCCTTATCCCTAAGGGCCCTCTCCCTTTCCTTGAATTATGTGCCTAGCATAGGTTTCTAATCCGAAGAGGGAGTTGTCCGATAAGGAGAAGATATGATTTGAATTGTGATTTTGTGAAAATTATGTCCGAAGAGGGAGTTGTCCCATAAAGAAGGTTACTTCACACGAATAGGGAGTTGTTCCTATGAGGTGAAGTATGGTATACCCTTGGCAAGTACATCACCTCTTTACCAATGAGGAGATTTCATCGGGATTCCAAGTAATAGCTTACTTGGTCTTATTTATGTCAGTTGACGT
>JAOTQR010080013.1:0-10154 GCA_025774065.1 Solanum ossicruentum
ATAACGTCAATGCTTAAGGTAAAAATATGCTTGTAAATCATGAACAAGGAATGTGAACTCAATATAGGAAACATACTTAAACCCCTTTGTACAAACCTCCATGAAATGGTCCAAATGACCCCCACTCACCTTACGGTATAACCTTTTTGGAGAGTGTTATCAATACCCCTACCATATGACATAGTCTTTTTGGTAGATAGTATAAGACATCCCCTATTTTATGATATCATCTTTTAGGTAGAAAACATGATTTATTCTATCTTACAGCATGACCTTTTCAATAGAATGTCCACACCTTATGATATGATCGTTTCGGTGGGAACCTTTAGTCTTTCTACCTTATGGCGTGGCCATGTTAGTAGGGTGTCCATACCTTATGATATAATCTTTTCGGTAGGCACAATTAGCTATTCTACCTTATGACATGGCCTTTTCAGTAGGATGTCCATACCTTACGATATGATCTTTTCAGTAGGAATCATTAGTCACTCTACCGTATGACATGCCCTTTTAAGTAGGAATCATTAACCACTCTACCTTACGGTATGGACTTTTCGGTAGGAATCATTAAAACTATCTCATCCAACCATTATATTCCAATTGTCAAGAAAGAACTCATCATTTTCCCAACAATCTACATGCTACCCCATAGGTACCTTCCTATGAAACAACTCAAATAGACATCCCTACCATCATCAAGAAGTCATCATATAATCATCATAACACCATTTAACTCATAAGATGTGCATTGGACCTTCAATTTCTCAAGAAACCCTAACTGTACATTTTATCAAACACTTAGTAGGTGTTTAATGCTTGTGTAAAATCATGAATTTTAGAGATGAAATCATGACAAGAAAATCTATTGCAAAACTATCAATCAATACCTTGCAACACCCTCAAACAATATACATCAAAACCCCTGATCAAATCTTACAATAAATCTAAGATTTATAGCTCAAACATAGCAAAACAGTAACAAGTTTACATAGCTTTAACATAGTGTGCAGTGAATTTCATAATATGCAAGACCCATTTGTAAATCAACTTTAAATCACGCATTTGAGTAAAAGGAGGCTTGGGTATCATGGGTGAAAGGAACCCATGAAAGAAATTCATAGACCTTAGCTTGGAGATGAAGTTGGTGAAGATTGGAGATGGAGACTTAGAGCTTGAAGAAGAACCTTGAAGGAGAACCTTAGCTTGGGATGAGGGTTTGAGACTTGAATTTGGGAGTGAAAATATGGCTAAGTGTTTGAATAAGTATTGGGGAGTGTTTAGCATGATATAAGGGTGAAATAAGGCGAAGTATGGGTATTTTAAAGTATGGGAACCCTTAGGCCAAAGACTTGAAAGTCTTGGACCGAAATCAAACAAACAGGACCAAAATAACTCAGCGACGCGGATTACTCATTGGAATTTGCATTTTTGCACAAATGAGTTCTACGAAAATGGGCATAAATTCTTCATCCGAACTTGAAATGAGGTGAAACCAAGTGAGTTGGAAAGCTAATTCAAAGAGCTTTAATTGTGTTGGTCATGGGCTACCCATTTCTTTGTGTGCTAAAAGGTATGCCCCTTTAAAGTCGACCCCCCTAAATCGCGTTTTTGTGATTTTTGAATTTTTATAGGGTTGCTCTAAAATCAGAATTAGAACCTTTCCCCCTAATTTTGACCCCTGAACAAGAATATGAAGTCACATTTTTGATATCACGCATAGATTTTGAGATATATGGAATTTAAATTTCTAGGCATTTCCAAGGCACTTTTTTAGTCACTTTTTGAGATCGTTTCAATATCTCCCCCTTTGGAACATTCGTCCCCGAATGTCAAAGAAATGTACAAGCGAAGAGTAATCGTGAGGAAATTAGCCCCAACAAGAATGCAACAATACATTTTAAAACACCATTTTTAAAATCTCAATATAAGTGTAAAATCATTATAAACTTGCCAACTTAAACATGGATGCATGTGAATGACATAGGGCTGAAACATAAGACTTGGAATCATAGAAAGGACTTGACATGTAACCATAAGGTTGAATAGAATGAAAGAAATACAGATATTGCTTCTCCATGCCCTCACCGGCTCCTGGAGAAAGACATACGAATATACGACTCTTCCAAAGGGCCTTGACGAACATTACATCCTCATCAATCAACTTCTCCACTTATCGATCCAACATCTCCACCGGGACCTCCTTCTAAACCAACTTATCCTCCATATCATCCATAATCTCAAAAAGTGCTTTATCACTAGAGTCACCAACATGTCCCATCAACCTAGAAGCATGAAGAGTCGGACTAACCAAATCCCTATCCATAGGCAATCCCCAAACTTATACAACCTTACCAACTTCTCTCTTCATCCTTTAAGGACTCACAACCATAACTCATTTGTCAACCTTAACCACACCTATTCCATTTGTCGCCACGAATTACCATCTCCCCCTTGGGAGACTACCTCCACTCTACCATCTTTCCACCCAAAACTTCCAACTCTAATAAGGCGGAATCAAGGCTTTGCTTAATCTAGATCACTCCAACGAAAGAAGCTTTGGAACCATCAAGAATACTACATCACCACTCTCAACTTCCTTCAACCTAATCCCTCAGTCTAGCCAAACAATGTACCCCTCAAGTCACCTCTTTTCCACTATCATCAACACATGCTAGGGTACTTAGAGCATCAACCACAACACTAGCCTTACCGAAAAAATAATGCACACTCATGTCATAATCCTTAATGAATTCTAACCACCTTCTTGTTATTTTCCATTCTCACCTAGTATAATTAGCAACAATCCCCTCATCATCCAAGATTTGCAACACCACCCCCAAATGATTCACAAGCTCTAAATAAATTGATGCACCACCACTAGAGACCACTACAACACATGTTAAGGTAGCATTTTAAGACCCTATTCATGAAACCCATAAACTTAACTGGTGCATAACTTAACTAAACAACTACAACAATACTCAAATGCTCACCCCTAGTCTATAAAAGAATTTAAAAAAAACACTTAGGAACATCACCTACCCTCATCCTTATTTAGAGACAAAACTCAAAATAGAGATCAAGCTTAGAGAAGTGACTAACCCATTGTAGTTAACCAAATAAATTGACCATCCTCAACCATCCTATCACAATATTACGGGTCCTACACCCATTGGGAGCATGATATGCATGTAGCCACGCCACCTCAACACCTCTAGTCCATCAAACCAAATTCAACCAAAATCATAAGATAAGACCTTATGCAACAAGAACATAGAGCAAACCTTACAAGCCCTTCCAGTATCAATAGCCTCACGTAACTAAATCTTACTAGCAAGGAATAATGACTTCTAGGATGTCAAAGCATGCACAATAAAATCACGGAAAATCTCTAACTTACTGGTAGGATCATTGGGCACCACATCCTCTCCTTGCCTTCTTAGGAGAGCATAGAATCGATTACGTTTTGGAGCACCCCCTTGATCAACATCACCACCTTTACCCTTGTTTTGAGCATATGGGCAACCCGAGATTTTTTGGCCCATTTCACCACACCCAAAGCATGCACCTGTGTTCCTCCAACATGTATCACCATGTTTCCTTCCAAATTTTGGGCATCTAGGACGAGTCACCCAATCATCTCCTTTGGGCCTTGGGTTTGGCACCCCACCTCTAACAACCCTCTTGCTTGGAGCATCATCATACTCTAGACCTTGGAAGACACCATACAATCGGGCCTTCTTGGCCTCACTACTCCTAATTTTCCTTAACTTTTCCCACTCTATTTTCTCGGTACAAGTCATTAAGCGGGCTAAATAGCAGATTAGCATTCTTCACTCACCAAGTTGGAAATGCCCATTACTAACTTGTTCATTCTAGCCCTTGGGTCAGCAACCAAGTGAGGAGCATACTTAGAGAGTTTGTTGAACTTGAGAGCATACTCCATCATACTTACTGATCCTTGTCTCAAATTCATAAATTCCATAAATTTAGCTTCCTTAAGCTCAAGAGGGAAGAACCGACTAAGCAAAGTCGCCTAAACTCCTCCCAAAGCACCACATTATGGATTCCCTTCTCCTCCTTCCATTCATTGTACATATTTATGTTACCCCTTTGAGTTGTTAGGCCGCCAACTCTGCCTTATCTTTTGATCTAATACCCATGATGGTCAATACCTTATAGATCTTATCAATAAACTCTTGTGGGTCCTCATCCACCTTTGACCTATAGAACTCCGGTGGGTTCATCCTCGTGAAGTCTCTCACCCAAAAGGCCAGTGTAGGAGCAAGAAGGGCTTGGGCCCCTTCATTGACTTGATTAGCCACAACATGTGCAAGCAAGGTGAGAGCATCCTGAAGCTCACCATTGCCTGGTTGCTCCTCGGGAGCAGGGGTCCTTCTTCTTCTTGTGTTAGGCATGATCTATCATAGCAAAGAATAATCGTTTTGGGGGAGGAGGGGAGGAATAACCTTACTTCAACTCTATAGCACGATGTTGACCCTAAAGAAGTGAAGCATTTTCTAAAATATCTCATAGCCTCCTACTCATAGTTGTGGTGCACAACACAACCATGAATAAGACTGTAATCGATGTAGTGTGTTAGACTCTGAGGATCTAACAACCTAGTGGTCTGATACTAACTTTGTCACGGCCCAAGCCTAGTGCCTAGACATGACTGGCGAATGGGGAATCCGAATGAACCCCAAACAAGCCTCATAACGTATCATTACATATCCTTGGTCGCAGAAACCATTAAAATGACAATAAAAGATAAGCATAAAGAATGGTAAATTGGGACTAAGGGAACCTCTTTCATATCATAAGCAACAAGAGTCAATATAGTCAAGGCTCATAACATAGATACACCATATGTCCAACAATACCTCTACTACATAAAGATAAGAGCGGGGGTCAAGAAAACGCAACCGGGCTCACCTTCATATTCAAAACATAATTAAAAGAGAGAAAGTCTTAATACATAGCAAGAGATCATAAGTAGTGTCCCCGGAATGGATGAATCACCAACAATCTTGACAAAGTCGTACTAGTCACATGGAGGAGGATGCTCAAGTAGGGTTCCAGTTCCTACATGGTGGCATCATGTAGGCATAGAGTATGCTTTAGTACTTTTGAATGTACTAAGTATGTGGGATGCAAAGCTAGCAAAGAATAGGAAACATAATCAAAATGCATAATCATAAGAAAGGGATAGGTATAACGTCAATATGACATGCATGTTCAATGCTTAAGGTAAAACATTCTTGTAAATCATGAACAAGGAATGTGAACTCAATATAGGAAACATGCTCAAACCCCTTTGTACCAACCTTCATGAAACGGGCCAAATGACCCCCACTCACCTTACGGTATAACCTTTTTGGAGAGTGTTATCAATACCCCTGCCGTACGACATAGTCTTTTAGGTAGGTAGTATAAGATGTCCCCTACTTTACGATATCATCTTTTGGGTAGGAAATGTGATTCATTCTATCTTACGGCATGTCCTTTCAATAGAATGTCCACAACTTACGATATGATCTTTTCGATAGGAACCTTTAGTCTTTCTACCTTACGGCATGGTATTTTTGGTGGGATGTCCACACCTTATGATATAATCTTTTCGATAGGCACAATTAGATATTCTACCTTACGGCATGGCCTTTTCAATAGGGTGTCATACCTTACGATATGATCTTTTCAGTAGAAGTATTAGTCACTCTATCTTATGGCATGACCGTTTTGGTAGGAATCATTAACCACTCTACCTTATGCATGGTCTTTACGATAGGAATCATTAGAACTAGCTCATCCAACCATTACATTCCAATCATCAAGAAAGAACTCCTCATTTTCCCTAGAACACAAGAAACATAATAACCCAACAATCTACATGCAACCCCATAGGTACCTTCCCATGAAACAACTCATGTAGACATTCCTATCATCATCATGAAGTCATCATATAATCATCATAAGACTATTTAACTCATAAGACGTATATTGGACCTTCAATCTCTCAAGAAACCCTAGTCGAACATTTTATCAAATACTTGGCGGGAGTGTAACACTAGTATAATATCATGAATTATAGAGATGAAATCATGCATGAAAATCCATTGTAAAACCATCAATCAACACCTTGCAACACCCTCAGGCAATACACATCAAAACCCCTCATCAAATCTTACAATATATCTAAGATTTATAGCTCCAAACATAGCAAAACAGTCACAATTTTACATAGCTTTAGCATATTGTTCAGTGAATTTCATACTATACAAGACCCATTTGTAAATCAACTTTAAATAATGCAATTTGGGTAAATTAACTTTAAATCATGCAATTATATAGATGAAATCATGCAAGAAAATCCATTGTCAAACCATCAATCAACACCTTTAAACACCCTCAAGCATTATACATCAAAACCCCTCATCAAATCTTACAATAGATCCAAGATTTATAGCTCCAAACATAGAAAAACAGTCACAACTTTACATAGCTTTAGCATAGTGTGTAGTGAATTTCATAATATGCAAGACCCATTTATAAATCAACTTAAATCATGCAATTTGAGTAAAAGGAGGCTTGAGTATCATGGGTGAGAGAAACCCATGAAAGAAATCCACATACCATAGCTTGGAGATAAACTTGGTAAAGATTGGAGATGGTGACTTGGAGCTTGAAGAAGAACCTTAGCTTGGGATGAGGGTTTGAGACTTGAATTTGGGAGTGAAAATATGGCTAAGTGTTTGAGTGAGTATTGGGGTATTTACGATTATATGAGGGTGAAATAAGGCTAAGTATGAGTATTTTAAAGTATGGGAACCCTTAGTCCCAATACATGAAGGTCTTGGACCAAAATTAAAAAACAGGACCAAAATAAAAAACAGGACCAAAATAACACTGGTCCGCGTGACTTCACTGTAATTTGCATTTTTGTACAAATGAGTTCTACAAAATCGGGCATAAATTCTTCATCCAAACTCGAAATGAGGTGAAACAAAGTGCTTTAGAAAGATAATTCAAAGAGATTTAATTTGATAGGTAATGGTCCACCCAATTCTTTGTGTGCTAAGAGATACTCCCCTTTAAAGTTGACCCTCCTAAATTGCATTTTTGTGATTTTCGAATTTTTATACGGTTGCATCGAGGTTAGAACCTCTTCCTCATAATTTTGCACCCCTGGACAAGAATATGAAGTCATTTTTTCGATATCACACACGAATTTTGAGATATATGGAATTTAAAATTCTGGGCATTTTCAAGGCACATTTTCGGGCACTTTTTAAGTCGTTTCAGCAAGAATATTTGAAGTCGTTTTGCATAATTTTTGGTCCAAAGGATAGCAAAATGCTGAAAATGTATGATCTTGTATATTTAATATTTATTTTTACAAGTCACATACTATAATTTCCCGAAACAATTGAAAATGAAATCGCAATTAATTTTAGGCAATCTTGAGTGGAAATTTTGCCGGAGGGATGGCTTCAATCTTGAACCATGACAAGTTCAAGTCCTTCTTCTCAAATGACTTTGTCAAAGTTAAATGTGTTGCGAGTGCAGGCTTTTTCATCAACATGTGAGCTCCCTTCTTCCATCATCCTAATCATATCAATTTAGGTTTGCATCCAATTTTGGAATTGATGAAGTGTTTCATGATTTTATTTATATATATAGTAACGCAATCTCTGGCACTCCAAATATTCAGAAGATGTACCAAAATATTGTATAATTAAACGTGAGTTCCTTCTTCTTTTAATTTTTTCTGATAGGAAGGTATATATGCTTGCTTAGCAGTTATCTCTATATATTTCCCTTTGTTATCATTTCAGGGATCAACTAAAAACTTACCTCCATTATGTATATCTAAAATGGAACAAGTCTGGTATAATAAGAGTTTAAGTTTTGGAAACAAAAACCTTCTGCTAAGAAGATTTTATATTTATATTGCCTTCTTATTATGACATTATTTTTTTTGTACAATGCTTCTTCCCTCAGCATGTTGTTTCATATGTCGAGACTCCACCTTTTATATTCGATTCATCATATGATGCTTGATAGGTTAAGAAGACTAACAATACTAATTTATATGTTCTTTTAAGAATTTTGTTGGTAATTCTTTTCTAAAATTACTTCTTTCCAGATTAATAACTCTTTGGTTCCTTCAAATCTCGATCCTCAGCACGTCTGGGAGCTTTGCAAGGGTCGAATGAGTACCTGCACATTGGCTCAACGTATAATTATTAAGAGTTAGCATTTTCTTGATAATCAATATTGAATCCATAACTTTCAAATCACTTAGTATGGGTAGTTTCTTTAATTTTTCTTTTTGTTCTTTTTGTTATAGGATTTTGGAGTGGAGTGGTTGAAGACACTTACTATACTAAACCCTTGTTCTACTAAGGCCTATTTTATCACTTCTTGCCGTGCTCATCCTAATATTGTATTCCCTAAGTACTGATCAGATACTCTCACTCCAAAAATAAATAATAAGGTAATCTTTTGTTTGTTTTATCAGAATAATTTGTTTATATGGTTTTGTTTGAAATGTTTTATATTTATTGTGCAGCCAACTGCTGAAGCAGTGGGTGATTGGTACCTTGATCGAACTGGAAATCATCAGTACATGGAAGCCTTTTGCTAGAGATTGCTAGCGATGAATTGAAAAAAACAACTTCTTTTTAGATTTCAAAGTGTGTTGGAAATCTGCAGTCCTTCAAGTGTGATTAATTTGTGGTTTGTAATTCAAATTACTTTTAATGACCTGGATATCGTAAGACGTCGTTGGGCCTTGAGAAATCTTGTTTCGGGTAACGATTTGGACCAAGTGTATCACAACAGAGATCACACAGCTAGTGTGGGGTCACACGAGCCGTGTGGCCTCAAGTGAGACCACACTTGGCCTCAAATCTTGCATATTAGCCTTGGGGAGGAGTTGCAAGCTAAGACATACCTCACTGGCACCCCACACGGGCCATATGACACTTAACGGACCGTGTGGAGGAGCTGTGGGATGGCCTAGGCTTGAAAGCCCCACCATTGGGGTTAAGTGGAGCCACACAGCCAGTCACACAGGTCATGCGGTTGGTAACGGGCCGTTTGGCCTTTCGTGAAGCTTCTGGAGTGAAAATATTCCAAATATGGAGTCACCGCTCATGACTTTTTTCGTGAAATTTTCCTAAATTTGGGTGGACGGGAGCATCACATACACTGTGTTGCTCCACACAGCCGTTTATTGATCCGTTTAGTGGTTCATGCTAAAAAAAATTGTAAGTGTTGGTTCAAGATCGAAATTTTCAAAAACTTTTCCAAGTGTTGTTTCACGGGCACTCCATACGGACCATGGAGCGACACATAACCCGTTTACCCTCCAGTCAAGTGATTTTCGGTAAATTTTTACTCCGATTCATTAACGACATTTTCATAAGTTCGATTATTTCTATTGATTTTTTGGGAATTCCTATGTATTCTAAGGTCATCTACAGACCTAAAACCTATTTCAAACATTCAAATCACTCTTCATATTTTGAATGCACTCTCAAAGGCTTTCCACAAAAAAACTCTTGGGATTTCAACATTTGAGCTTGGGACTTCAAGTCTCCTTCAAATTTCTTTGGGGTTTCTTCATCTTAGGGAAGGTATGTGGATTGATCCTTGATTATCTTCCAATCAAGGAGACCCAAACTATTTTCAAGAAATTTTATGAATTTCTAGCTTACTTCAAATCGGGGTTTAGAATATTATGATTCCTAAAATTCTATTTATGCATGGGTAGTGTTTATTTGATGATTTTATGGTGATTTAAATCCTTATATGAGAATTTACTTTGGGTTTATGGAATTTATAAGTATTTATGTCCTCTTTAAGACTTGTTTATGCATGGGTGATCTTATGTTGGATTTAAATATGGATTTAATGGTGTATTTCTTCAGTTTCACCTTATATTGTTGATTTTAGATTTAGTCCTAATTGTCCATGCCATTTTCTCATTATACATAGCATATGCATTCATATACATAGATCATTATGGAAATTATGAAGTGGGTTAAGCCCAATTTTGTTATATGATACGATTTTGATAAGATATTGGCTATGACAAGATGTGATCACATATATGTCTATTGAATATGGCTCTTTGAGCATTTTGGGTG
>JAOTQR010080014.1:0-10154 GCA_025774065.1 Solanum ossicruentum
ATTCCTTGGCTGTAATAGTTAGACTTTTGGGTTAGCGTTTGTCGGGGTGCCTAATCGGCACTAGTCACGGCCCCCGGGTTAGGTCGTGACAAATATAAGGCAACACAACATTGCTTGACCTAATAGTAGGTCGACCTGGAATAATCAGTGAGCAAGATCAGCTAGCAAAATCAGGTGTTCTTCATTTATGGGGACCACGCGTGCCCACACCCCAACCTCGTGTTAGTATGATATTACGATCTTTGGACGAAGCCCTCACGGATTTGTTTTTGGACATCTCCCCAAAAGGCCTCATACAATGGGTTGAGTTGAGTCTATTTAAATAAGTTCATTTTCCTCTCTTCCATCAATGTGGGATGAGTTTGCATATCCAACAAAAATGATATCAGTATTAATTTATCGCTATTTTAATGTAAATCAACTTGAATTCATTTTACTAAATTTTACATGAAAATATATTTTTCACGCTCTTCATTATTATTATTATTTTATTTATATCATTTTATTTTATAAAATCAAATTTTTCTAAAGCGCTCATCATATATAATTTATATTATTTTTTAATAATTATTTAATATAAAATTATTTTACACCATAGTTTTTTAAATAATATAAATTGCTAGTAGATATTATATATTATATGCAATAATGGATAATACAAATAAAGTGAAATCATTACTTAAATACAATTAAGTAAATAGTACATAATTCAAAAGTTTATTTTAAATTTTATGTAAATATTCAACTTTGAAGATGACTATGTTGTTTTCATAAATACTTTTTAAATGCATTACGTAGTTTAAAATGAACTCTTTTATCTTTAATTTTTTTTTGTGTTGAGCCAGAAATTATTAAGATCGACCATTTTCATCTATTATCATTTCTACAGTTGGATTGGACCTTCCAATTCATTTTAAATTGGTGCATTAAAATTATGCTCATCCTCAAATTATTATGTTGTGCATTATAATACATAAAGTAAATATATCATGTACATCAATTATTATTTTGTTGAATTTTTATTATTTTTGATTATTTCAAAGTACATTATTGCATTATTTATGTAATAATTTATATGTTTGTAACTTTAATTTTTGTGAAGGTTAATTGTAGTTACATCCAATTATAATTTATAGTAGAATTAATATAAATTTAATTTTTTTTAAAGTCGTTAAAAAATAACTTTTATATATAAAATTAATATAATAAAAATATTATCTAAAAGATAATCAAACATGCAAGGTCTAATTAAAAAAAATAGAATTTATAGAATATTTATTAAATTTTTATATAATAGAATAATATTAGAATATTTAATAAAATAAATTGATATGACGAATTATGATCAAATTTGGTACTCCCTCCGTCCAATTTTACTTGGCTCATATTGACTTGGCACATCGATTAAGAAGTAGTAAATGAAGGGATAATTTTACCAAATTACCTTTTGAATATAATAAATATGATTTCTTGAAAAATGTAATAGAGAAATAACTATAGTTAATGATAATGATAAATTAAAAATTAAGTGTAAAATTATCTCTTAATTTCATAAAGTGGACAAATATTATTGAACATCCCAAAATAGCATAAGAGCCAATTAAAGTTTGGACGAAGGGAGTATAATACTATTCTCATACTAAAATGACATAAAATTTGATATATTAAATTGGCGTTCCAATTACCAAAACAAGAATTTAACGTTAAAATAGAATTTAACGTAAACTTTGGGGTCAGAGATTGTTATAAAAGTTAAAAAGTAATAGGTACTGTTTCATCTCCGACTCAACTTTAATATTATAAATTTTCAGCTGTACTCTTTCGAATCGAATCCCACACGTTTTTCCCTTTTCCTCTTTTATGTTCACACAATTCCAAGAAATTAGAAGATCCATCAAAAATGGTGGACAGCAGATACACATCGGCAAATCAAAGGGCATCTGCTCTGTGATCTGCAGGAAACACCCCAATCATCGACAGTCCTCTGGGGGAGTTTGCTCTGTTTGCTTAACAGAAAAACTCACTCAAATTTCAACGACTAATAATACTTCCATTCATCATAGAATGGCTTCTCTCGCTAAGAGTCTTCGTTCCCTCACCGCCGCCATACACAGAGGAAAAGGGGGTTTTCTATACATTGCTGTATTCAAGAACAAGAAGGAACAAGAATTTATGTCATGAATCGAAATCACAAATCCGCTGGCATTTTAAATTTTCTCTACTGTGACTTAGGAAATCCCTTTTCAATTTCATCCTTCATTTACAATTACTCTATTCGTTTATTGTTTACTTATTGATTGCATGCTCTTTGTACAAGAAAATTATCTCTGTTGATATTTCCATTGGAAAATAGTATTGAATTAGGTCTTAAGAGATGCTAATTAGCTCCTAATTTTTCTAAATCATTATGAAATGAGGACAAGGAGATTACTTACTTATGGTTAGGATTTGTGAAGAGAAAATGATCTGTATTCACTTTCCCTAGCAAGAGCGGCTCAACACTAAAGCCAAAGCCACTAAGCAGTGGCTTTAGGCACCAAAGAATAAGCAGTGGCTTTAGGCACCAAAACGCAGTGGCCCAACACATAGCTTGTTTCAAGTATCCTAGTGAAAAATTATATCATTTAATTCCCTCTAAATTTTAATTCGTTCTGTCTATTTATCGACTTCTCTTATTTTTTTTAGGGGGCATAAAAGGAGTTTGCCCAAAACAACGTGTATCACTACCAATTTCTTAAATTTTTTTGTGCAAGTTGAGATAAAGTATATAATATTAATCTATAGCTCTCTTTTTTCTTCTTTTTTTTTAATCAGGAAGCAAGATTTTATATATATGTATGTGTAGTAATTGTAGTAGCAAGTTAGGGTGGATTCCACGGGCGATCCATAGTTAGAACCTCCCTTTGGAATGCCATGCTATTGTTAGACAAAACAGATTGATTAAAGGTCACATCCATGGTCCGAACAGAAGACTCGATTTAAAGTGTTTTTTCTCACAAGAGTAGTAGTGGAATTGTCCACACATAGGATATTAAGCATACAAACAGGTGGGATTATAAAAACATTAGGGTGGTGCATGCTTTCTTGCTCCGCTCCTTTTTTTGTCATTACATCAGCCAGTTGGTTCTGTTCCTGAAACACGTGCTGCATTTCCCATGCCACCAGTTGGTTCAAGAGGCACCTGCATTCAAAGACCAAATTATCATGTAAATTGTTACCTGTTATTATGCTTTTGATCACTTTCACTGAGTCCGACTCAATTTGTAGCGAGGAGAAGCCGTGTTGAAGTGTGAGTTGTAGTCCAGCTCGTATTGCTTTTAATTCGACTTCCAAGGCATTAGTGTGAGCAAGAGCATTGTAGAAACCAACTTTCTAATTCATTCGTATCCCTTTGGCTCAATTTATGTGAAACAGAGTAATTTAGGAGAATCAATCAAAGTTTATATTATTTTTAAATATTTGAAATAATATGCTATGCTCAACAAGTGAAAAGTAAGCGGTAAAAATGCTACTATTGAATCGGATGATGGCTTTACGCTCCTGAACGGGCTAAAAGTAGAATACTTGCATTGACAAGAGCAAGACGGCCTTTTCCCGTCTTAGTCGTTCGAAAGGGGCTCTCATCCACTTGACTCTAAGGAAAGGGGCGAAGGAGCTCGACCAAAGGAGTGAAATGGAACGACTACAAGCGTCCGAGGGGGAAGGAGTGAGACCAGCAATGAAATGGGCGGTAGAGGGGCGTTAGCGGGGAAGGGGAAGATCAGTTCGGACTCGCTTTCGTAAGCGGCATTCTCTCTTATTTAATTATTATAATTTATAATTTTTTTATAATTTACAAATAATATATATTATTGGAACGATCTGCCCCTCGTTCTCTTGGTGGGATAAAAATATGATGAACTAAGTTATTCTTGGCCAGCACTATCTTGCAGTAACAGGATTATTTTCGCCACAACATACTACCATGACTGAATGGGATCCATCATGGCGGGATCGACAAGACAGAAATAAAGAATACAAATCCTTATTCTTTTCCTCTTCTTTGAGAACGCCAAAATAAACAAAAGTCACCCCAAAAATCCTCAAAAAGCCGCCCTACGCTTACGAAGAGGAGAGGAGGAGATCCTTGGTGGAAGGAAGACTACAAACAGAAACGAGTTGATCCCTCTTCCCAGCCATCAGTTTTGAAGACGATTCTAATATGTCACCGAAAAGAGATTATTATTTCAAGATTTTTGAGAGTTAATCAAATTTTTAATATGTCTGTTTTTAAATGTTTTAAACTGTTAATCATTATAATTTATAGACTACTTTTTATAATTATTAAATAGATAACATACTTTTTCTTTTAAAAAAAGTAAGAGTAATACTCAATTCACTCTTCTAGTATAGAGTAACATATTTTTTTTTTCTAATTTGGAAAGATGTTTAGAAAGTATAAGCTCCGTATTTGATTGGAAAATAGGAAGACATAAGAGGATGAATAACAGAAAAGAGAATGTTCGTCCAGGACATTAGCAATGACACTGTGCTATTAATTCTCTGCTAAGCATAATATAACTACCCAAATCCATACACAAAAATCATACCACTATTTTTCAATCATCAAAAACACCTTAAGGACGAATAACAATTTCTTTCACACTACTTAATAAGGAGTAGATTGTTTTTGTTTGTGGTGACTCCATTGGCTTGTTAGTCCTTCACTCTCTCAATATCTCCTTGCATGCTATCCTATCTAATTAATTTGTTTCCTAGCTCCAACTTTGTCTTGAATTTATGCATTTACTTTTTTCTCTAATAATGCTCCTGAATGTTTTCATTTGCTGTAACTTAATGTCTTTCTTCATTGCATTTTGGACTTTAATTTGTTCTTTCCGATCGAATTCCTTTCATTCTATATATAGTGATAGTGAAGAAACCAGGATTTTCAACAGGGGGGATCCGACCATAGAAAAATAAAAACATAAACAAGTAAAAAAGGAACTCAACATATACTCCATATATATTGAGCAATTTTTTTTTCCTATTTACATAGTCTAATTTTCAGGCCAAGAGTGACTCTACTACTGCATATCAAGTACCTTATGACTGCGGCATAGTCGCATGTGAATACTGTTAAGTGGGTCCCTCCAAATAGAGGTCCCACATGGAAATTGTTTTGTCAAATTTGGTTGCACAATCCATATGGCAACAATTTCATTCAAACTTGGCAGCAAATTTGTTTTCAACAAAAGTGTCAAATGATTGGCCACTAACTCTTTGTTTTTTGCCCAAAAAATGAGGCTCCCACCTACCAAATTACTCCTTTATAAAGGAGTAATTTATTCCATAGTCAAATCATTCATAAAAGAGAAAAATACAGAAAGAGATACAGAGAGAAAGTGAACATTTTTCTTTTGTGAAATACACCATAAACTATAAAATAAAATAGCTTGTGAAGAAAAATTAGAGTGTGTGCTTAGAAAATATTTTTTCCTAAAAGAAATAGTGTGATCACTATTTTTGGTATTTTTCTCTGAGAGCCTACTATTTGTATTAGTAGAAGAAATTGTACACTTGTGCCTACTATTTATAATAGTAGAAGAAATATAGTAGAAGTGTTGATTTGTGGACGTAGTCCAAAAATTTTGGGTGAACCATGTTAAATTTTCTGGTATCTATTTTTATTTATTTATTTCTCCTAAATTTTATTGCTCGCTCCACTACGTGGGTCCTAACAAGTGGTATCAGAACCTGATCTAGATTCATGGCAATGGAGGTAAAGACAAGCAAAATGATCAACCTGAACGTTTCAAACTACCTTGTACGGAGAAGCAAAATGAAGGATCTTCTCATAATTACGAAGATGCACTTGCCTGTATTCTCTACCGTCAAATCAAAAGGAATGTCCGAAGATAAGTGGGTGTTTGAGCATGAACGAGTTTGTGGATATATTCAACACTTTGTCGATAACAACGTTTATAATCATATTTGTAATGAAACTCATGCCAGAATACTGTGGAATAAACTGGAGCAGATGTATGTTTCAAAGATCGGCAACAACAAATTATTTTACATAACCCATTGATGGAAGTAAAATATCAAGAAAATACTTCTCTAGTTGATCACCTAAATAACATAGAAGGAATGGTGGACCAACTATTGACAATAGGCATAAAGTTTGATGATGAGATAATTACTCTTATGATTTTATTTTTTTTACGAAAGTCATGGGAAACTTTGAAGGTTTCTTTGATAAATATTGCATCAGATGGTGTAGTAAGCATGAAAGCTGTTAAGAGCAGTATCTTAAATGAAGAAATAAGACGTAGATCTCAAGGTTCAACCTCTTTCTCAGAATCAGAAGTTTTGATTACTGAAAAGAGGGGAAGAAGTCAAGTGAAGGGTTCAAGCTCCAGAGACAGGAGTCGAGGAAAATCAAATAAATATGCAAATGTCGAGTGCCATTACTATAAGAAAAAAGGTCACATCAAGCAATTTTGTCGAAAATTCAAGAGTGACCGGCAAAATAATAGAGACAAGAAGGGAAAGACAAACAGTGATGATAAACAAGGAAATCTTGTCGATGAGTTCAACATCAGTTGTGACAGTGAGATTGTTAGTCAATTAACTCAAGAGACAAGTTGGGTAATTGATAGTGGTACAACCATTCACGGTACACCACACAAAAACCTCTTCTCATCTTACACACATGGAGACTATTGTGTTGTAAAGATGGAAAATGAAAACTTGTCAAAAGTTATTGGCAAGGGAGATGTTTGTTTGAAAACGAATAACAACATGAAACTTCTTCTAAAAGATGTAAGTTACATCCCAATATGCGCCTAAATTTAATGTCTATAGGAAAGCTAGATGATGAAGGTTTCCAAAACAGTTTTGGAAATGGAAAATGGTAGCTTACCAAAGTCTCCCTGATCATTGCGAGAGGACACAAACTCTTAAAACGATATGTGATGCAAGCAAAGGTCTCTGATGAATCTATAAATGTGACGAAAAATGAAAATACTGCACATTTATGGCATAAGAGACTTTGCAATGCTGGTGAAAAGGGGATGTCTAAATTGGTGAAAGATAATGTTCTACCCGATTTAGATTAGGTATGAAGAAATGGGAAGATTGTCTAGTGGGAAACAAAACAAAGTCTCTTTCCATAGTTCTCCTTCCAGAATGGAGAATGTTTTAGATCTGATTCACTCTGACATGTGTGGTCCACTACCTAAGTCACTTGGTAGAGCCAAATATTTTGTGACCTTCATCGATGACCATTCGAAGAAGACTTGGGCTTACACCATTAAGTCCAAGGATCAAGTGCTAGGAGTCTTCAAACAATTTCATGCTTCTGTTGAAAGAGAAACTGGGAAGAACATCAAGTATGTCCGCACAGATAATAGTGGAGAGTATATTGGATCATTTCATTCTTATAGCAAAAAGCATGGTATTTGACATCAAAGGACGCCTCCAAGGACACCACAATTAAATGGTTTAGCTGAGAAGATGAATCGAACCTTGATAGAAAGAATAAGGTGTTTAATCTTCATTCAAAACTACATAAATCTTTTTGGGGTGAAGAACTACTTACAGCAGTATATGTGCTAAACCGCTCACCATGTGCTCCACTTCAATAGGAAGTTCCGGAGAAAATTTTGTGAGGCAAGAATGTTTCTAATAAACATGTATGAGTATTTGTGTGCAAAGCCTTTGTTCATGTTCCAAAGGATGAAAGACAAAAGCTTGATGTTAAAACTCGGTAGTATATGTTTATTGGCTATGGTCAAGATGAATTTGGCTATATGTTCTATGATTCAGTGTATAAGAAGCTGATTAGGAGTTGAGATGTTGTCTTTATTGAAGATCAAACTATTAAGGATATAAATAAATCAAATAAAAAAGGCTTTACTCCTACAGATGATTCAACAAGCTTAACGTTGAATTCTTCAATAGAAGTACCGACTCAAGTTGAAGATGAAGCTCATGATGACCATCCGCAAGATGTAGATGATGAGGGTATTCCCCAGGAAGTGAACTAGAAGAAGAGAATGTTGATGGTAGTCACACTCAACCACCAACAGTTAGAGAGTCTCCAGTATCCTTAAGAAGATCTAGTAGAAATATGCAGCCTACTACTAGGTACCCAGTTGATTAGTGGGTTACACTGAATGACGGGGGAGAATCGAAAAGCTTCAGTGAGGCAATGGACGGTGAAAACAAAGAAAAATGGATGGAAGCCATGCAAGATGAAATGAAATCCTTGCATGAGAATAAAACGTTTGATTTTGTGAAGTTGCCTAATGGTAAAAGAGCATTGAAGAATAAATAGGTATTCAGAATCAAACATGAAGAACACGGAGTCCATCCACGCTTTAAAGCAAGATTGGTCGTCAAAGGTTTCAGTCAAAAGAAGGGCATTGACTTTGATGAGATATTTTCACCTGTTGTGAAAATGACATTCGTTCGTACTATGCTAAGGCTACTTGCAAGTCTCAATTTGGAAATTGAGTAAATGGATGTGAAGACTGTCTTTCTTCATGGAGATCTAGAAGAAGAAATTTACATGGAACAACTAGAGGGTTTCAAAGTGAAGGGAAAGGAGGATTATGTCTGCAGATTGAAGAAAAGTTTATGTGGCTTGAAACAGGCACCAAGACAATGGTATAAGAAGTTTGAGTCTGTTATACGAGAGCAAGACTTCAAGAAAACTACTGCAGATCAATACATGTTTATCAATAAATTCTCTGAAGAAGATTTTGTTATCCTTCTACTCTATGTAGATGATATGTTGATCATTGGAAAAAATATTTCAAGATTCAACAAACTAAAGGTACAATTGATTAAGTATTTTGTGATGAAAAGGCTAAGGATTAGCAAAACAAATTCTTGGCATGAGAATTACAAGAGATAGAAGAGCCAGGAACTTTTGGGTATCGTAAGAGTAGTACATTGAAAAAGTATTTCAGAGATTCAATATGAATAAGGCTAAAGCGATTAGTTGTCCACTTGCTAATCACTTTAAATTGAGTTCCAATATGTGCCCTTCTACTGACAAGGAGATGGAAGAAATGATTAGAATACCATATACCTTAGCAGTTGGGTGTTTTATGTATGCCATGGTATGTACACGACGAGATATTACTCACTCGGTTGGAGTAGTAAGTCTTTTCCTTTCAAATCCTGAAAAGGAAGATTGGACAGTTGTTAAATGGATTCTCAGATATTTTTGAGGTACATTCAAAATATGCTTATGTTTTAGAGAGGCAGAGCCTGTGCTAGTTGGATACACAAACACAGATTTAGCTAGTGATGTTGACTCAAGAAAGTCTACATCAAGATACCTGATTACATTTGTAGGGGGAGCTGTGTCTTGGCAGTTGAAATTGTAAAAGTGTATTGCATTGTCTTCTACAGAAGAAGAATTTATAGCAACAACAGAAGCATGCAAAGAATTGTTATGGATGAAGGAATTTCTTAAAGAACATGAAGTCAAACAAAGCAAGTTTGAGATTTTCTGTGACAATCAAAGTTCCATCCATCTTTGCAAGAATGCCTCCTTTCACTCAAAGTTCAAATATATCAATGTAAGATATCATTGAATAACTAATTGCATTGGAGAAGAAGCTACTACAACTTTAAAAAATTCATATTGATGAAAATGAATCGGATATGATGACAAAGATTCTGGCAAAGGAGAATTTCGAGTATTGTCGAACAACTGCAAGAATGACGGAGTCTCCATTTGTCGGGAATGGGAGAATTGTTAAGTGGGTCCCTCCAAATAGAGGTCCCACATGGAAATTGTTTTGTCAAATTTGGTTGCACAACCCATATGGCAACAATTTCATTCAAACTTGGCAGCAAATTTATTTTCAACAAAAGTGGCAAATGGTTAGCCATCAACTCTTTATTTTTTCTCAAAAAAGGGAGGCTCCCACCTACCAAATTACTTCTATATAAAGGAGTAATTTATTCCTCATTCAAATCATTCAGAAGAGAGAAAAATACAGAGAGTGCTACAAAGAGAAAGTGAGCATTTTTCTTCTGTGAGATACACCATAGACTATAAAATAAAATAGTCTGTGAAAAAATTAGAGTGTGTGCTTAGAAAATATTTTTTCCTAAAAGAAATAGTGTGATCACTATTTTTGGTATTTTTCTCT